>VUQI01053802.1:0-12454 GCA_015106735.1 Paratilapia polleni | reverse complement strand
TTGGTGCATGCGTTAGCGCAAATTTCTGATGCACTTCCTTCTTCAAACCCTGCTGGGTTCCACACACTGACCGGAGCAGCTGTTTCTTCACCAGTTCATGATGCAGTTTCTGTTCAAGGTCATGAAGTAAACCTGGCTGCTGCCTCCAGAACGAACTGAAGCGAAAAACACCTGTGGACAGACACAATCGAGATATATGTTAGTAATGTCTTTAAAAGGAATATTTGTCAGTACCCTCAATATCAAGCTAGACCCAGGGGCTGATTAACTTAGCTTTAAGGCATTATGTGCTGGGAGCACTTCTTGACAAAGCACAGTAACATTGAGGTAATCACGGCTTCGTGTAACTCATGAGCTTCAAGGTTCTGGCAGAAAGATTGTTTTTAATCTTTCTGGTTGACTAGCCAGGCTAGCTTCACACCTCTGCAATCAGTGAGTATGCTAAGCTAACTAGCTGCAAGTTCATACTTAGCATGCAGACAGGAAGGTAGAGTTGATCTTCTACAATTCTTGGCAAGAGACCTTTATGTAATTGCCCCACAAGTGTTTGTCATTACCTTGTCATTTCTCTCACAAAGGAACTTCAGCCGCTGAGCTCTTTTGTGCATGAAAACACCGTCCAAGTGGCCAGTCTCCACAGAGCGAATCTCAATGGCCTTTTCTCCCCAACCCATGATCTGGTTTGAGCAGATATGAGCTGCAGAGCACAGTATAACATTAGTACTGGATAAGCTAATTACAATTTATACAGTTCATGCTGTTGAGTTTGACCCGTACCAACAGATGTAGGCATCTCGCCCCACTGCAGGACAACGTCTTTGATTATGCGCCCGTAGGTGTTGACGTAGACACCCTCGTCCTCGTAGCACAGCAGCATCTCCATGCCATCTGAGCTGGGCAGGAACACAATTGCGTGTGGCGTCACTTGGCTCTGGATCTGTTTAAGATGAAAACAGAAGGGATAAGCTCCTGTCTGTTTCATATATCTCAAATCGTTGCCGTCTCACAGCCATAAAACTTACATGAACAGGAATATAAATGTCATAGTTGTTTCCGGAGTCCACATCGATGGCATGGAAGCCAGCGCACGACCCATAGATGACCTTTAACCTCTGACCTTCCTCCACTGTCAGGTCAACCAAGACAGGCCTGTGTGGCAGGTCTGAAAAAGACTGATTTAAAAGGGGTGGAAGGGGTTTGGAGGCAGAAAGGGAGAATTAGAAGATAATCAACTTGAATGCACTTCTGGTTGACCGACCTTGCATAACTAATCCAGCTCATATGAAAGGGGAGACTTACCTTGAAGGCCATGAATTTGTGATAAGGTTTGGGCGCCCAAGCATACACTTCCACCGCATTCTTCAAAGCAATCACCAGGAACTTTATCCTCTCATATTTCACTAGACAGAACAACCACAAGGCCATCTGACATCAGACACTTGTAATTAATAATTTACTGTGCCAAATGCATTCATCACAATTTCTCGGGAGTTTAATAGACAGCAGTGATAAAAAGCCATCATCTGTCACTCACCCACTTTGTAGTGTACACAGCCCTCCATCTCTCCCACCGTGGTCCAACCTTGCTTCTTTTCTACCTCAGGATCATTGTGGAGGATCTTATTCCTCAGCCATGCCAGGTAGTAGACACGCACTTTGTTTTTCTTGCCTTAATAGACACACACAGATCAATTACAAATGGGACTACATTATAGTAATTATTATTATAAGTGCACTTATAGTGTGGTTACATTTTTTTTAAACTGCACACAGTACAAACAAAGGTTGGGAGACATCAAACTGGATTTCAAATAAAAATAGTTAATATTTTTCTCATGATATCATGTCTAACTTAAATGTCCCTCTCCAATTGTAAATACTGCCCCCTCTATAAGTTTTGATTTCTGCGTCTAAATATCTGACTAAAGAGTCAATAACAAAATTTCACCACAAGATATCCAGTTGAAATTTGGCTGCCATGTCTTTAAGGTCATCTCCCTGTGCAGCGATAAACAGCACTCAGTGCTCCTGCTAGTTTCGATCACTCACTGGAAGTCATGTTCTGACCACTTGGAGGTGCACATTTGTAATTTTGCCATGGACCTTCACATTCTGCAGAGAGCTGTGGCATGTCCCCACTCGCAGGCCACACCAACACAATCGTTGCTCACCTTCTTAAAATTCAAGTTGAAGGGTCACTCTTTAAACACAGTGACACAGAGGAGATTCAAAGCATGTCACACAGTGGTCAGAGCAGTGAGTGAATGAAACAGCAGGAGCTGTGAATAGCTGCACGGGGCCAACAGCCTTGTAGGGGATAACAACCACCTTTTGTCAGTATTTCCAAAGCCTAATATATAGAAACAAGCTTTCATATCATTTTTAAGTGCAATGTAACATTACTGGCACCCAGTATCTGAAATTCTATTAAAGATAATGGTCTTATGCCCAAAGGACAGACAGATTTAACCTGCTGCAGCGACAGCAATGACCAGCAGTTGTGACCTGATATGGTGATGAGCAGGTTGAGGCCCTCCAGGACGTCCATCTGCTGGAACCTGCGGGAGTTGATGAGGGGATACACTTTGCCCTGACCACTACGATCCAGTAGCTTCAAACCATTCTCTGTGCCCACCAAGAGGTTCACACCTAGGGGGACATGGACAAACACACACACACACACACACACACACACACACACACACACACACACACTTCAGTAACAGTGTTTGCATTTTGTATTTACATTTTTGCACTGCCAAGTATTGAAACGGTTCTTACCCCAAAGTGCAGCACACAGGATCTCAGAGTTGAACCTCTTCTTGTACTTGCGGATCTCCGGTGTATCATTAGGGGGGCGTGTGTTGGTGGGATTGACATTCACCATAGATCCTTTCCTCACTTCCATCTTCAGCTGATCAAACCTGGAGCCTACACATAGAAGCAGCAATGAGAACAGCTTATTTGAAGGGGGAAAACCAGGGCAAACTAGTACAAGATATATACAAATGTCCCAATGATCCTATTTAAATCAACATTTTATCTATCAACAAGTCATTAGACTTATGTTTTTACATAAAGAAAAAATATTATTGAAGAAAAACCTAAGGTTAAAGTTAATACTTTTACAATTAATTTAATAAGCTTCTGACTCACCAGTGACAGACATGTTATCCCCTGTACCTCCTGGCGACTGGTACATGCCCAGATCCACAAAGGTGGTGAAAGAGGACTTGCCAGATGCCTTAACCAAACCTCTGGACTGATACTGGTAGAGCAGAGTAGATCTGTTAGTTGTATATTGTTGTTTAAGTCAACATTTTGTCTGAAGATATATTTTTTGTCTCTAGTGTTAAAGCTGCTTATGTGGTGCCCTAAATTCCTTTTAGGAATTTAGGGCTGATATACTTAGCATCAGTAACACTTGCATCGTAAACAGAGTCCTTCCCAGGAGAGGAGTGAGTGGCTGAGTCAGTGGGGGAGTGGGAGGGCTGCACCACATCTGGCAAGTTAGTGTATCCATTATGGCTCCGCTTCTCTGGGGTCTTTCAGTTGAAATAAACACACAAACAAACAAACACAAACATTTCCATGTAATAAAGTATTATGTAACAATATGACAGACTTAGATTAGGCTAATCTGCTGCACCAATTACTAGGACATGTTTGGCGGACGCAGAGTGACCCAGACTTTAAAAGGTTACTTTAAGTTCTTAATACTCGGACAACCAGCCAGTTGTACCTTTTTTGTATTAAGTGATGCAGCTGTAAAGTTTCTTCTGAATTTTGTTCAGTTTTCTGTCTCCATCATCTGAATGACTCTAAATCATTATCTGACTTGTAAAGATTCTGTCACGCACAACCACTGGATGCTTTCCAAGTCCAATTTCTTTTGGGAAATACTGAACATGCACAAGCTGTGGGGAGAAAGGAGTAACAAAAAATACAGATTCACTAAACTGACAGGATCCTTACAGAGATAGCTTGCAAATGTTTAGATATTTAAAATGAAATAGGGGAACCCAAAGAAAGCAATTATGTAAAAAGGCATTTATTGTGCATTTTTGGTATACTAATGATATATTGCAAAAAATATATGTTAGCTTTAAGCTTTATACAAACTGTTAGGATGTTTCTATCCTAAGAAATTGATTTCCTTCTTGAATTTATGATCATTTAAATCCTATATGTCCTCAAAACCCTATCTTACACATACTCAGGAATAAATGTAAGGAATCCAATCTGCATAGTGGTATAATGTTCTGTCAAGATATTATTTGACCAACCTAGGGGATGACATAAATGCAGGAGTCTAATGTGTTGCAAAGGAACGTGGTGCTGTTGGTGAGAATGGTTTTAGGACTTGCTTTAAAAACTGAAAGCATTTGCACTGTATATGTGAAAGCAAGCAATCAACATTCTTCCTCTGTGTGCTCACTGTGTTGTGTTTGCCATTTTATTTCTAATGGCAGACAGTTTATTAGCTCCATATCTTTCCCGATGATCATCAATATAACTCACAGACAGTATAAAAGGTGGACGTAGCTCCCAGGTCGGAAAAATTAAGCCAATGCAGAAGTGCTTTACATCTGCATTCTATCTGAAGGCCACCAGAGGGGTGTACTACGAAGCAAGATTAATGGCTTAGCAAGCTATGTTGAGTTTAGTCAGTTTTCTGTGTCACGAAAGTGACTCTTTACCTGACTAATTCACTGTGGTAACTTATGCTGAACACAACCTGGGAGCAGGTTGGAAGCGCCACGTTTTCACTGATTCCTTTATTTACAGCATGTTTTAAGTGAAATATAACAAATACGTTTTATATGTGCAAGTTGTTAAGCCGTAACTTAATAAAACGTCTGAATGAAGGATCACATTGTCACTGGAATGTGCATGTATTAATTTGGTGATGCAGAAAATGTATAAATGTTGTCGTACTTGATTCTAATCTGCTGCCAATTCTCTTTTACACTGCTGGAATTGCAGCTACTAGAATACAGATCACACCAAGAATATCTATTCATCCATCCATCCATCTTCTTCCACTTATCCAATTCACGGCAACACCTATTCAATCAATAGAATTCCTTTCACTCTGATCTGCTGATAAACTAAAGCAATCTGCATGTCTCCTTTACTAGGCTATAGGACAGTAACGTATAATGTTTAAATGTATCCAGTTTAAAAAGTTTCAGAGCTCTAATGTACAGCCGTCACGTTAAACGGCAGCACTGAGAGCGCACTCAGCGATAAAATTAATAACTTGAATTAAAATGTTTAATTTAACCACTGTGTGATAAATCCCAAGATTAATGATTTTCTGATGCATTAATCTCTTGTCTTATTTGCAACAGTGTTGCATTTTGCTGTCCATTTTTCCTGATTAGAGCAGGCAGCACTCATAGGCATGATTTTTCGCAGAAAAAGAGTCATATGACCCATGAAACGCGCCTTTTTAATGAGAGCATGCACAGAGTCTGAAGCAGAAAGCCCGGCCCAATAGCTGTGGTTGCAAAAAGACTTCAAGTCCTATAGAAGTATATGGGAAAAACAGCTTTCTCATTGGCTAGCCAATGAGCGTGCAGTTTCACAGTCAGACCTGCCCCTCTTCATCACATCTAGTTTCTTGAAACCAAGATAGCGACTGTGGAGACGCTATTCAAGGCTACAAAACATTGTACATTTCATTGTGTGTTGGTGAAATCTGACAGCCATCGCTTTTCTTCCTTCTATCACACTTATTTATGCATTTACAATGGCTCCACATAACATAATGTCTTCTTTATTTGTATATATAAAAATATAATATTTCTGAAGTAAGTCTTACCACTTGGTAATATTCTTTGACACAAACTGTGTTGATTTCGCCATGAACTCACAATGCATTTTAAGCATCATTACATACACGGATGACTCACCCTCTGTACCAGCATGGTCTGATCCCCATAGCCTCCAGCTTGCTCTCCTTCTCCCCCCTCGCCCTCATCTTCATGAACCACCATGGTGTTGACTGAATCAGTGTCTGCATCTCTGTGGCTGAAATCAAAAGCAAAGGATGCAGTTTTTACAGAAGCACTGCACTCTTCATTTAAAAGCAAAGCTGACAAACAATTTGTTGATCCCCGAATTTTCAGTATTTGTTGGTGTTAGTGTTACCGATCTGTGGGGCTTTCTTCCTCCTCTGCTCCCTCACCGCTCTCACTTTCTTCACTACTCTCGCTGCTTTCTGAAGAGGACGAGTAATCATTGGCTTTGACTGGGGGTCTTGGCGGCTCCTCGGCACGCTCCTTGGCAAAGAGGCCATGGTCCTGCACAGTTTTAAACATAACCTCATCTATCAAAGAAAACAGCAACTAACACAACAGCATTATACAGTATGTACATGTCTCCCACACACTGTCTTTATGTGGTTGGGCCACCCAGGTAAATTAGCAGCTGGCCAAATATTTTTTTTTAAATTTAGATTTTAGAAGATGATAACTGATAACTAGTGGACAATCTCCTTGCCTTTGGCCCTTCCCATATCATTTTCCCCTACTGGCCAGGTCTCTGTTGTAGAGACAGAATTCAACTTCACCATCTTGGACTGCAGCTGATGGCAGTATTCCTCGCTCTGCTCTTGAGATCCAGCTCTCACTGGATCTCAAGAGCAAAGCAAGGGAGTGAGGGTCACTCATTGAGCCTGCAGACTTGTGGGAAGCCACGGTTCAAGACGGTCCAAGTCTGCTGAAGTCTATCATGAGTGTGCCTCCTTTCGTGTGCTCAGTGTGGATGAACACGCACGCACACATTCCCAAAACAAAAAACCTAAATCTAATTCTGTGGGAAACACTTTATGTACTACTAATACTCAAGACAATCCAAATACAACTGGTAAGGAAGGCATCAGGAGGATGGGCAAGGAAACTGTACCAATGCAAATGACTCAAAATGGATGCAGGTGTTCAGCGAAAGGTGTTCAAACTGCAACAGAATACATGCAAACACTGTAAAAAGGATTTTATAGAAAGAAATTAATTTTATCCCAAGAATAAGACATGATTTACATGATTAACAAAGGCAATGTAGAGCATGCCATTAATTCTGTATAAACATTAACGGACAGTGAATGCAAATATCAAGTCATGCAGGAACATCACACAACGAAGAGACAGTGATACTAACCTCCCCTATAGCCCTCTTGTAACTCTGCACATTTAAAGTAAAGTCAACAAACAGGGATTTGAAAAAAGGAGAAGCATGAGGGGATGTGTCAACAGCGGCTAAAGAGTAAAGTTAAAGTGAGGAGAAAACCTTGACCTTGTTAGTTTTCTTTTAATTTACAGAAGGGGTGAATTTAAGTTCAAACTAAGCGTAAGCACAGCATGTTAGTGTGTTTTATTTTATAAATGCTTATCTGTGGTGAGCACCCCCTTTAGCTATGTTAAAGCTAGCTTTACAAGTAGGCATACTGGAGAGAGCCACTTACAGCAGGACGCCCAGGCCGGGAAGAGGTTCGAGATTCTCCTGGCTTATGACGACTATCATGGGAGAGAATGGGCGAATCCATTTTGGAGGAACCTGAAAATAACGTCATAGAGAGTATTTATAATTCTGAAAATAGACTTACTGCAAAAAGAGTCTGCTGAGAAATACCACTGGGGAGACGGGAACTCACTAAGGATGCGATGCCTCTCTAGAGAGCCTGTCTGGGGAAGATTGGATATGATGCTCATGCTGTCTCCTCTCTCCCAGCGATCATTGCGACTGAGATCTGGATTGCTGCCATGAGGTTACAGTGAGGATAAAAATTAATTACATCAAGTTGTCATAACTACTTACCATATAAAAAAGGCACTAAATTAAAGAAATATCAGATCAAAGCATGTGGCTGTCTTCAGTACCTGGCTCTTACTGGGTGCCTTATGCCAGAGGTTAGGTTGGTGTTGAGAGCTGTGGCAATAGATGCTGTCCTCTGTGGAATCTAAGAAAAACAACATCAAAGTCTTACATTTACCAGGAAACAGTAATTTTTAAGAAGACTGTAGACATGTAGACCAACTAGTCAAAGATGCACCACAGCTTTTATCATATAAAGCACTTTTGGAGGTTCGCATGTAAATTTATTCCTCATTTGCTCAAGAGTGTTTCCTAGATGTAAGCAAATGAGTTCAACGTACTATCACCAGCTACTCTGTAAGATAACATTGTTAAAGTCTCATTAATAGCTAAAGCCCAGCTAACAGTCCAACTAACAAAAGAGTGCAAACTGGGGTTGTTCACCAACTATGGAGTCAAAACCAGCTGCTGGATCTTACCTTGGGTGGGAGTTCTACATCTGGCAGACGGATCCAAGGGCCACGATCCTCTCTGATTTGGTGTGCCTGTGGTGCCTGGGTTTCAGAAGTGGGGTCTGAGTTCTGACGCACCAGCTCTCTGGAGTGGATAGGGCGGGGTGTGGGGGTGAGGGAGGGATCCTGGGTAGGGAAGGCGGACATGGTCTTAGTGGGCTGGTCACAGAGTGATTGGGAGCGAGGGACAGGGGCAGCATAAGGCTTCAGTGGAACCAAGTGAGCCATCTGGAACTGCAGGGGACAGGAGTAGCAGCAGCACACCAGGAAGAAAGTGCAGCAGAGTGGAAGGAAGAGTGCACAAACGAAGGCAGATATAGAGAAAATGCGTGGTTGTATTTGTGTTTCAAGGTGATTTTTAGGAGGGGAAAAGGGGAAGGAGGGAAAAGAAGAAAAATAAGGAATAAATAAAGCAGCAGAGGAATAAGTAGTAGGAAGGTAGAAGCAGTTTTACCTGCTGCTATTTCAGCAGATTATCATTTTAAACTCTCAAACACCCACCTTGCCCTGCCCCCCTTGGGGTTCAACTGGCCTCTGCATCGGTGGGGTCTGCGCAGACTGGACCGCTCCTGATTGGCTGATTGAGTCAGAGCGTGACTGGATGGCAGTGTCAGAGACAGTGGTGCAGATTTTGGGTGAGCCCTGTCTGTTGAGCTTACTTCTCTCCTCCACCTGGAATTACACGTGTGAGACAGAGATCAACTCTGTAGTGCTCACTACTTTTACTGTGGTGTGCAATGGTTCAAATGCTGTAATGTTGCTACCTCGCGGGCCCAAGTTGGTTTGTTGTTGGGCTCCAGATTTTTGTTGTAGTGGTAAAGCTGGGGCTTCTTTTCTTGCTGCTGTTGTTGCAGGGAAACCAGGTAGGCATGCTCCTGCTGGAGCTGTCTCTGCAGCCGCTCTGACTGACGCTGTTCCTCAAGCTGCTTGCGCTTATACTCCTGAGCAGAGAAACACACTGCAGTCAAGATGCTGCTTGCGTCAGAATGGATGCAAATGACAAGTCAGGCAAGTTATAGCAGAACCAACGAAACACAGGGGTCTATTTAACTGTCCACCACTGATTTCAACCACTGGGACAGTACATGTTTTGGACTTTTTCATATCCAAATACCCCTATTTCAGTACAACGGTCACAGCCCACATGAAAAGAATATTGATCATGTCTGTAGCTAAATGCTTTTGTGCCGTATGTTAGACAGTGCAAAAGTGAGTCATTTGACTTATTGGTTTTTCATTGAGTTGTAGGCATGGGTCTCTAAGCCTTTTGGTGGTCCCTGTATTCAGAAGGAAAAAAGAAATAATAGAAAAGTCAAAGTTTTGGAGATTAAAATGAGACTTTCAACCATGAGTCACTAAAACATAGACTAAACTTCACACTCTTTTCTTCCAACTGAGAGTGAGTAACTGAGTTCTTACAGACAACAGAGCACTAGATTCACAGGCCAGTTTTCATTATGATGCTGCAGTGAGTGAAAGCAGTTTTAATTGTCATTTTCTTTTGCCAAGCCAGAATATGTACACTACCGGTCAAGAGGCCTTTTCAAAAATTAAGAAAGTGAAAGCTTTCCTGCAGCAGTGAAAGAAAATAAAGAATTTAAAGTTAATGTAAACCATTTCTACAGGTGCCCAAGTTTTGTTGTTTACTAACAAGCCCTATGTACAAGTTTGCATAGTTGGAGCAAACTAATATACTTCACCCATGATGCATTATTATGACAATACTGTTATTAAAAAAAAAAAGAAAAAAAAAAAAGGTACTGTAACAAAGTAATGCAGTAGCAAAGGGTGACGGACTAGTTGGTCAGAGGTTTCTCCCATAGCAATATAATGACCCCAAACATCAGAATAAAAGAACTAAACATTTGGTTTCAAATGATGGAAAACCGTCAAAGTTTCCAGAATGAGCTGGTTTTGGATGAACTGAACAGAGGGAGGAAAGCAAAGCTACCTGCAAGTGCAACACATTTGTAGGACCCTCTGCAGCTGGTTTGGGACAAACTTTCAAAACAATGTTTATTTCCAATTCAGAAATAACGGCATGGGTGCACTTGACTGATAAATAAGCGCAAAATTTTGATTAAACCTTTTACATTTCCACGATTCCCCTTTCTTAAAAAGAGCTCTATTATTTATCTGTTCTTTGCATTAATTTCAGAGTAATCTGGGAAAGTATATTATGGATAATTTAGTGGCAACTGGAGAAAATGGAAGTGATTTCAACTACTGATGAGTAGAAAGTGCATGTGTGTCTGTATGCGTTTGTAGTTATACACCAATCAGGCATAACATTATGATCACTGACAGGTCAAGTGAACATTGATTATCTCTTCATCATGGCACCTGTTAGTGGGTGGGATATATTAGGAAGCAAGTGAACATTTTGTCCTCAAAGTTGATGTGTTAGAAGCAGGGAAAATGGGCAAGCGTAAGGATTTGAGCGAGTTTGACAAAGGGCCAAATTGTGATGGCTAGACGACTGGGTCAGAGCATCTCCAAAACTGCAGCTTTTGTGGGGTGTTCCCGGTCTGCAGTGGTCAGTATCTATCAAAAGTGGTCCAAGGAAGGAACAGTGGTGAACCAGCGACAGGGTCATGGATGATCAAGGCTCACTGATGCACATGGGGGTCGAAGGCTGGCCCGTGTGGTCCGATCCAA
Organism: Paratilapia polleni; assembly: GCA_015106735.1. Lineage (NCBI taxonomy): Eukaryota > Metazoa > Chordata > Actinopteri > Cichliformes > Cichlidae > Paratilapia > Paratilapia polleni. Next base: position 1,466 of record VUQI01053802.1, on the reverse strand, counting down.
CAGATGAGCTACTGTAGCTCAAATTGCCCAAGAGGTTAATGCTGGTTCTGATAGAAAGGTGTCAGAATACACAGTGCATCGTAGTTTGTTGCATATGGTCAGCAAAAGGGGGACCAACACAATATCAGGCAGATGGTCATAATGTTATACCTGATCGGTGTATATAATTGGGAGTGCAAAATTTTGTGAACCAGGATTTCTGCACTGATTACTCATGAAATGTATTTGGATCTTCATCTTCATCACAATTATAGACAGACAAAATCTGACTAACCTAATACCAGTTGTACCTTTTATGTCTGAGTAATCATTCAGAATCAAGGCTGAAAAAGGGATGTGAACCTCTGAGTGAGTTAGAAGCTCGTTCAGTTAAACAGATGGTGTTGGTTGGGGATAACTGTAGCATGAGACAACACTTGTGCAGGCTGGAAGAGGAGATTCAGGAAGGTGTCTGTCAGGAGTAACTGCGCTGGAAAAGTGTCTTGGTGAGTTTAGCTGAGTTAAGCTAGCACGGCTAACTAGCCTCATAGCCATGTTGTCTGTTGATGTGTTAGCATGGCGGCCTCTATTTTCCTTTTCTGCCAGGTGAACTTGACTTTACATTTGCTGCTGTTATGGGTTGTTTTAAACCTTTCGTTAATGTAGTTTATTTCTGCCTTAATAAATTGAATGGAAATTTTAAATATGAATCATAGCTTTGTTTCCTTTTGATGCTAGGTTACTTTAGTCCTGTGTTAGTGTTACACCATGTACAGCTGCAGTGGCTGCTTTTCATTGTACTATCAGTGCTAATAATAATAATAATGATGTGTAGTATGATTAAATACTGATTAAATAAAAGCTAAAAAGAAGTCATGAGTATAAAAAGGTAGAATAATGTGCAAGAACTACTGTACCAAAAATAGTGTTGAAAGTTCTGATTTTATATTCATTATGGCCATTAAATACGGGTATTTGTTGATTTAATGCAGTAACATTCCTGTTTTACATGCTGGGAGTTTTGAGATTCCATGGAAATGACATTTGACTTGGGATTCTCCTTGATGAAGGAGAGCCACCCCTGAACCTGATCACCTCCTTACCCCGAGGAGCTGCTCTAAGTTCTCACTGTGCCTGAGGAGGAGACCATCTACTACTTCTTTCATTTCAGCTGAGTTCACCTGTGTGAAAGCTCAGCACTGGACACCCTGACTGTTTTGTTTAATTCAGGAGCACTTTGAAACTGAACCTGGCTGGACGCTGACTTATCTGACTAAAGCTAACTGACTGCAAACCAGAGGAAAGTTGAACCTGAGGAACGAACTACAGAAATTCCAAACTCTGAAACATCCCAGAGACATTTTCCTGCATTAACACTTTAATATGATGGACACTTTGTTTATGGTGATTGTTCTTGTTTGTGAAGCTCTGTGAAATATTCACTATTGTTTTTTGATAACCTTATTCATGTTGCATTTTAAATGAAG
>VUQI01053798.1:0-12463 GCA_015106735.1 Paratilapia polleni | reverse complement strand
GTCTGCTAGAAATCTGAAGATGAAGAGGAATTTCACCTTTCAACACGACAATGACCCCAAGCATACATCCAAATCAACAAAAGAATGGCTTCACCAGAAGAAAATTGGAATCGTCCAGCCAGAGCCCAGACCTAAATCCAACAGAAAATCTGTGGGGTGACCTGAAGAGGGCTGTGCACAAGAGATGCCCTCACAATCTGACAGGGTTTGGAGCGCTTTTGCAAGGAAGAGTGGGCAAATATTCCCAAGTCAAGATGTGCCATGCTGATAGACTCCTACCCAAGAAGACTGAATGCTGTGATTAAATCAAAAGGTGCTTCAACAATGTATTAGTTTAAGGGTGTGCACACTTATGCAACCAGCTTATTATATGTTTTTTACTCTTTATATTTTTCCCTTAACAGATTTGTTTGTTTTTCAATTGAATTGTACAGGTTATAGGTCACATTAAAGGTGGGGAAAGGTTTGAAATGATTTATTGTGGTCTTATTTTTTAACATCACAAAAACCTGGCATTTTAACAGGGGTGTGTATACTTTTATATCCACTGTAATTTACCAAAATGATCCCATGCATAAAATGTTCATTAGTCCTTGTATTTCTCTGTAATGAAAGTTAAAGGATAATTTAGACAAGGAATGCGTAAAAAGGGGGTCATCCAGAGGTCAGCAGTTTGATCCCCATCTCCTCCAGTCTGGATGCCAAAGCATCCTTGGGCAAGATAGCAAACCCCAAATTATCCCTGAAGCATTCACTGGAGTGTTAATGTGTGTGTGTGTGTGCGTGTACTTGTTTAGAGATCTTTGAGAGGACAAAAATTCACATAAAACTATAGATGTGAGGACCAACCGGGATTTGTGAGGACAAAATGCTGGTCCTCACAAATTTGAAGGCATGTTTGAGCATTTTTGAGGCTCAAAACGTGGGTTAGGGTTACAATTAGGCTATGGTTAGGTTTAGGGTTAGGCATTCATTTCTGATGGTTAGGGTTAGGGTAAGGGGTTCCCCACTAAGATGTCAAAACGAGTGTGTGTGTGTGTGTGTGTGTGTGTGTGTGTGTGTGTGTGTGTGTGTGATTGTTAGAAAGTTGTTAAAGACACAGAATAAAGCGCTGTATGAGTAGGTGGATGTGCTGTACCATTCTATTTGCCATCTCATATCTGCTGTTATCATCAAGTGCATTTTGAACTAATTAAGTTCAGTCCCTCACCATCAGGCTCCAGAAGTCTGGGGATCCTCAGCTCTTTCTCTGCAATGCGGAAGGCTTCCTCCAGGTTCTGTTTGTTGCTTCTGGTTCTAGCTTTGGATAGATCCACCAGGTCAGGCCGCAGAGCATACAGGATCGCCAGAAAGACCACTCCACTTCTCCAGCTGGCCTTGAAGTCTTTTACATTTATTGAACAGCCAGCTCTGCAGGAAACAAATCATTTTATTCCTAATGTAATAAATGCAATTCACAATGCTTTGATGCCATGCGCTGCAGATTGGTACGTTGTCTGGTTTGACACTCAGCAAAGCCAGAAGATTTTAATGCAACCAAATATCATGAAGTCACAGAATAAATCCTGCATTTTTATACAAGAAAACTGTTTACTGACCACAATATTTCAATTAAGTAAAATGCTAATTTAAGAACAATTTACAATAAGAATGTGCAAAATCAATGAATAATATTTGGACAAATACAACTGAATATTTCTGTTAGGTCTTTTAAATAGTTCTCCGGCCTTACATAACAAATGCTACTATTATTACTCTTAGTCTTTGGATATGGAACCCACACACAACTGGATCAGGGGGAGATTTAATGTATAAAAAAAATACCCATAAATGTATTTATATAAACCTTATGGTGCTACATAGCCATCGCCTCTTCATGGAAAAAACACAGGAATTCCATAATAATTCAAGAATTTTAAAATAAATATAGAAATTGGACATATAAAAAAGAAGCACAATATATCCCACAGCTCACACAGTAAAGCCCTGATTTGGATTTGGTCTTTAGCCCAGACCTGTAAATGACTAAGAGGTCCCTATGTTAGGATATATAACTCACACATCATACACTAAGCCCACAACAGAGAAGCAACTATGAGATGTTTTCAGTGATCTGGCACTATTTGGCTGTTACACCAATGTAACCCTATATAAACCCTAAAAAAACACATTAAGATGCCTTTTTGCCGATATGATTCAGTTGACCAAGTGCTTACTTGTGGCACTGCTCCCGGACCCAGAGCAACAGGGCCTTCTTGGCAGAAACTCTAAAATGATGATGTAGTGGTGAGCCTCTGGGAGGAACAGGGCTGCTGCTCGCCGAGTGGCTTGAGAGGGTGGAGCGCGTGTCGAGACTGGCCAAAGACTCCATGGAGGACTGACGGGAGTCGAATGAGAGGCAGCTCGCCAGCTCTTCGATCTAAGACAAACCAAACAGCGCTTTCTATTTTATACTTACAATTTATATTTGGCATTCACATTAGGAAACAAAAACTAGAAAAAAAATATCTGATAAAAACAACACGAGAAAAAAGCGTCAAAAGAAATGGAAAGACAAAACACTGACAACTGTCTTTGTGTACAGTTTTGAATTAAGAAAAAAGATTGGAATTAAAAACATCAGAGGCAGTGTAATAAACAACGCAAAACACAGAGGACAACAAGGAAGAAGACGAAGAAAACAATCGCTAAAAGACAAACTTACATGATACTGAAGAATGATAGTCCATATAAGGCCCAGGATGATGGATGGTTTCCCATCAATAATGTCAGGAATGTGTATGTTAACTAGCTTTATCTGAGGAGAAGGAAAACACTTCAGACTTCTGCAAAGATATTAGGACATTACAACAGTAAAGAAATAATATTCTCATTACTGGCTATCAAAATTTGAGAGTCTGATGAAGCAGCAAATATACTAGAGTATACCAGTGTTTGTGTCATATTTCATACAATCTCCTAAATAAATATGGTGCTAATATTTAGCCTCTTTGAAATGTCATTTACCGATTTCTTCTTAAGAAAGGAGAGCGCTTTCTCAATGTTGCTCCTGTGCTGAAACATTCCCCTGCCTCTCTCCCGACTCTGAAAAATACAAGTCAGTCGTGTGGATCACTACAATTACTAGCTGCTGTTTGCAAAGCACGCCTAAGCGTTGAGGTAAAATGGGACTCACGATGCGCTGGCCGCTCATCACCTCCAGCAGGTCCAACAGTTTGGAGCCATCACGAAAATCATTGAACAGGTCTACAACCATACATGGTTGCCTCCTCTGTCACAATAAACAAATATACATTTCATTTATGTTATTTACAATAAGTTTCTCAATAGCAAAGGATATTCCAACTCACCTTTAATTTTGAGTGCACAGAGAGTACAAAACAAATGTATTTTTTAGTGTTATTCATTTTAGGAAGTTAGCTCCATAACATAAATAAATAAATAAATAACAAAAAAGGGTTACTCATAGAAAGTAATGTATGAAGACATGTTGGTAAACAGGAATTACAGGAATTTGGAAACTATTTCAGGCAAGATGCCACTTAAAAAATATGTTAAATGTTTTCTGATATAGTGCATAAAAAAGCTGATGAAAAAAGTGTAAGAAATGTGTCATCTGATGTGCAGTGATGTGTTTAGCGACTGGTAGAGACCAGCTGTTGGAATTTTGCTTGGTTATTTATCTTTACAGCATGACGCAGTCGTTGCGACATCAAATCCAAACCAATTAGTTAGAGCTTAAAGCTAAAAAGACAGCTGTTTGTTGGTTTCTGAGAAGCTGACATTTTGAGGATGGGGAATCTTCTCTAGATAATGATGAACACTGTAGTTTTAGTATTTGCACTTGAGTGATAAAATCCCAAGATATACTTAACAGGCTTAATAAGGCATTAATGGCAAACAGCATACAGTGTATTACTGACAGTATGTCAACCACAGTGGGGAAAAAAAACAGTATGAACTATATTGCCTAACTGTAAGTGTATACATTCTGTGAGAGCACTGGCAAGGCTTTTGGCAAATGCTGTAATTTTATATTCTAAACTGTATGATAACGTTCAATATGTAGATGATGTGATAAAGCAACACACTATAAACAGTACAGTTAAGTTTACCGACAACAATGTCAGTAACCACGTCCACCATCTCATGGTGACTGACTACCTGACAGACAGGCCGCAGTATGTGAGATCGGGCAGTGCTCTCTCTGATTTGGCAATGTGCAGTACAGGAGCTCCACAGGGGCCTTTTCAAACTGTAAAACCTCTGACTTTGAGTACAATTCCGGGTCATGCCACCTACAGAAATACTCTTACAATTCTGCAGTGGTTGGATGTAAAGGTGGTGAGCAGGAGGAGGAATACAGAGCTGAGTAATGAGTACTCATGAGTAATAAGTACTCATTACTTAGTACTCATTTTAGGAAGTACTGAACTCTAACACACAGTTTTGGTTCCACTGCAACAAAGACAGATATATGCTATCACACTCTAAAAAACCTTAGTGCTAGGCTCAAATGCTGACGAAGGCTGGGAAGGAGGAACTAGATATCAATTTCCAGGAAAAGAATATAAACAGACATGACAACCATGTTACTCCATTTCACATTTCCACCTACAGTTGTGGTCAGAAGGTTACATACATTCATCATGGGCATGAATGTCATGGTCATTCTGGTAATTCTGGGCTTTTAATGACTTCTTTGAACTGTTGTTTTTCCAGGGTGGAATGATTGTACAACATACATCTTTATTGACTTTAAAAAACAAGAACTGAATGCACAAGTTTGAATTTATTTTGGATTTTCTCTAATCCACACAGGGTCCAAAGTTTATACACACCCCCACTAATATTTGGTTAAGTGTCCCATAGCAAGTTGCACTTCAACTAGATGCTTTTGGTAGCCATCAATTGGCGTCTGGGAAGACCATTCCAGAAGTTTAATGTTAGCTTGCTTTATCCATTCCAAAATCAGTTTTGAAGTGTGTTTGGGATCAGTGTCCTGTTGGAACACCCAATTATGTCCAAGTTTCAACTGTCTAGCTGTTGATTTGAGGTGAAGTTGAAGAATTTGGACGTAGTTCTCCTTTATTATTCCATCCACTTTGTGCAATGTACTGGTACCACTGGTCGCAAAACAGCCCCAGAGCATGATGCTACCACCACCATGCTTGACAGTTGGTACAGTGTTCTTAGGTTCGAAAGCTTCACTTTTACTCCTCCAAACATACCTCTTTTCATTGTGGCCAAATAGCTCAATCTTTGTCTCATCTGACCATAAAACATTTCTCCAGAAGGCATTTGGCTCGTCCATGTGGGCAGCTGCAAATTTCAGTCGAGGCTGTAGGTGTCAATTTTGGAGCAAGGGCTTCTTTCTTGGTTGGCATCCTCTCAGTCTGACAAACAAATTTGTTCTGTTGTCAAAAATAGCTATTACCAGTTAAGAACCATTGCCAAACTCAAGTCTTTTTTGTCTTTTCATGATCTGGAAAAAGTCATCCATGCCTTTAGTACTTCACGTCTGGATTACTGTAACTCCCTATACCTTGTTCATCCCCTGTCTCTCTTAATGCAGATGGTGCAGAATTCGACAGCTAGACTGTTGACTGGCACTAGAAAATATAAGCACGTCACCCCAATCCTGGCCTCTCTGCATTGGCTTCCTGTCAATTTTAGAATTCAATTTAAGATTTTACTGATTGTTTTTAAGGCTCTTAATGGGCAGGCTTGATGCTTGGTGGTTCCTGGGTTGTTCCTGAACGTCCTTAGCAATTTCCTCTCATCTAAGGGTAAGCAGTTTGGGTCTTCTTCCAGACCTTGGCAAAGTGGTGACACAGTGGTGACACATCTGAACTTGTACTTACATACAATTGTTTGAACCGATGATCTTGGAATCTGCAGTTGTTTGGAAATGTTTCCATTAAGCTTCTGGAATGGCCTTCCCAAAGTCCCAACCTCAACCCTATTGAAAATTTGTGGAGTACGCTTAAAAGCCAGGTCTGTTCCAGGAAACCAACCAATTTAAATGAACTTTACCAATTCTGCCAAGAAGAGTGGTCAAATATCCAGCCAGAATTATGCCAGAAGCTACCAAAAGCATCTGGTTGAGATGCAACTTGCTAAGGAACATTTAACCAAATATTTGTGGGGGTGTATGTTTACTTTTGACCCAGTGTGGATTAGGGAAAATCCAAAATAAATTCAAACTTGTGTACCCAGTTCTTGTTTTGTAAATTCATTAAAGATATATGCTGTATATTCCACCCTGGAAAAACAACAGTTCAAAGAAATCATTAAAAGCCCAAATTTACCATGACATTCATGCCCATGATGTCACAGTCCATAACTTATGCAGACTACATGGAGTGTGTTGTTGAGGACCCAAAATGCAGATACTAAAGGCAGCCAGAATACAACAAAAAGCGAGCCATTTATTAAGGCTGTTGCTGGAGACCAAAAGACAAAACACAAAGTCCAAAGGGAAACCACAAACTAACTCCACAGGTACTAGGAACAAGGAAATACATGGGGAATATATACAGATGCTCTGACAAAGACCAAGGGGAGGACAGCACAATATACTGTATACACAGCAGGGCAATCAAGCAGAGTGGAAACAGGTGGGGAAAACAGGACACAGCTGAAACTAATCAAGGATGACGAGACAAAGGAAGGAAAACTAAATATAAAGCACAAGGGACAAAGACTATCAAAATAAAACAGGAAGTAACTGAACACAGAGACAATGACACATGCAAACTAGACACAGAAGGGAAAGGCTAAGAAAATAACAAAAGACTAAAGCAGAATACTAACTGAAATAAGCATTAACTGAAACAAAGAACGAAGACTCAAGATACTTAGGAAAGTGTCAATCAAGAATAAAAAGAATTCATCAAAGTCCACAAAGTGAAAACTCTGGGCCCAAAACCCACGACCATGACACATGATGAGTGTATGTAAACTCTTGACCACAACTGTAGCTACACTGGATGATTGACAGTTATACACAATGCAAATTTTCATTCCCAAACCAATGTCCTGTCTTGTCTAGGTCAGGTCATAACTGGCCTGATATTGTGTAGTCTGAACCCAGCATAAAAGGTCTGTAAACAGACCCTGATTTTTGATTTGCATCTATCATTTCCAACTGGACACTGTGGCTTCTGCACAAAAAAACTGCTCACATGTGACAAAGTGTACTGTTGTAATGTGAGCTCTAATGTGACCAACCACAAAAGGATTAACAATTATTTCCACCATTCAGTTTACTGGCAAAGTTCCCACCTTGCCTGCGGCTGGCTGGACATCAGGTGGGTGGATTAAGTGGGTGCGGTTGGTGGGCAGTGGAGAAAAGGCCGTCTGTTGCTGTCTGTCTGTGTGCTGTGAACCTTACTCCTTAATGCTATATTTATGTACACAGTTTTCCCCACAACCACCACCACCACCCCACTGTCCCTCCACTGTGACACTCGCAGCTGACCTTCAACATGAAGCAGAAAGAGCTGACAGTCTGCTGCTGAGTCATGTCAGGGGACAGTTTGAGAACTTTTACAGCGTTGCATGTTGGTGCTTGTGACTGGGGAAAGTCCTGTCATGATCATTTAAAGAAGTGGCTGTGTTTTATAAGATTTGATAGCTCTCCCATAACACACTGGCTCCTTGAAGGGTTTCAGAAGATTTATATCAGCCATTTTATGACTTTTTTTTCTTAATGCTCTTATCCACCACATCGATAACAAATTAAGTTCCTCCCTCATGAACATTGTTCCCTTGTTCAGGCCTCACCTTTGCCAGCTGAGCATTGACCCAGTTGGTGAAGGTCCTCTTCTGAATCTGTTCTTGTTCCACTGTAGAAAACGAAGAAACACACTATGTCAACTTTAACACATTCAAACAGCAAATCACACAGGCATCAAATCTTAGGAAATCGAGTCATGGTGCTACACATGAACTGTTTATAGTGAGTGAAAATGAGAGCTGGCACAGTTCCTTAGGCTGCTAATATTATGGTCAACAGGTAGTGTGTTGTGGGTCTCCTTGGTTAAGAGAGCAGGGAGCATGAGCTCAAAGCAAGCAGAAATACCAGCTTTTTGAAAATGGCCAACTCTGGGATCCATATCCTGTTGTTCTATATAGTTTTCTTTTATGAATAACTGCAATATTTCTCTAAGCTTAGAGAAAATGTTTTTGGAAAGATGGTTATTTGTTGTCTTGCTGGAAGTCAGTCAAATCTGCATGGAAAATAAGTAGGTACAGCAAGGAGCCCAGGCTTAGCATTCGACTGGAACTGAGGGGTAAGCAGTGTTGTCTCAGCTATAATCCTTCAGAGCACTCTCTAAGACTCACTAATTAACAGATTATATCTCTTTGTTCAATCGGTACAAAGCCATTACAATGTTACACAAACTCAACATCCATACTTAGGTCACCCATGAAACACAGTAGCTGTAAAGGAGCCTGTACCTGTTTACCTAAGTTAACCTAGGGGTCAAAACAGTCAGATTTATTCAGGAGAATCAAAAAGGAGACCATAGCTCTTTGCATATCAGTGTGCAATTCATTTAAAAGGTAGATTATAAAAGACTTCAGAACATGTATTGCAAAATTAGCAAGCATGTACAATTATAAGAATGCTGTGCTATAAAAACTGTTTACTTCTTTAGGCAACACCCAGAGATTTGGCCAATCACTTTGGGAAACCTCTGGGCATTATCATCACAAACACAAGTATTTGGTCTGTGTGTTGCCTGAACAAGCCTCAAACCTCCGTCAAATAATAAAAGCCTCAGAAAATGACTCATCTCAAACAGCACTGCAAAAAACATAACCAGGATTCTCACATATATTCTTTAACTAAATCTGTATATATATTTGTTGTAAGTAATAACTCTGCATTTATGTTAGGTTATAACATAAATGTGTATGTATCTATGTACGTATGTATGTTATGTTAAGTTTTAAAGTGAAAAATAACACACACGCTGGCAGTCTGTAGTACATTTCTGCTAGAAGAGATTTACCAGAATGACAAGAGTGAGATGCTCACATATTGACTTCACATTTCCCGCAAGATGTTTCAAAGTAAGAAATTGATAATGTATTTAAATATACAATTCACACATTTATATATCTAAAATGTAAATTAATATGCTCTTTAAACTTTTGAATTCATTCTGAAACATGTTTCCACATAGCATGAGGGTCCAGGGTTTTCTTTGTGAGCTCTAATTTCTCCTGACATAAAAAAAAAAAATAAAAATTGTTATGTAAATGCTTCCTATCTTGAATCGGGGCATTCAATTTTTTTTTTTTTTTTTGTTTTAAATGGTACCAAAGGTACTGCATGACTACATCTAGAACAAGCCTTTGCCCAGAGTGCTCTTCTTTGAGCACTCAGGGCCTTCAATTTTGGTTAATGGTTAATGGTTCTTGTAGATCTCTACATTATACAACTTAGCGATAATTATGCACCAGCAATGAAAAAGCAGCAGTAATTCAGAGAAATAATTGATCTTCCAATTTCAGCACCAGTACCCTGCATACTTACACCTCCAACAGCATGGCAAACTTGTCACCATCACAAAATGCCCACATTTATATGTGAAAGAACTGAGCTCTGTTCTACAAATGGTTGTCATTCACACTGACCCGCATTGTCCACAGAGGCTATACTGTACTTCAGCAATCTTGACTGGCTGACAAACATGATGTCTGCTCCTAGAGGAGGGGCTTCCTCCTGCTATAAGAGCATGACACCATGCAAGCTCCTCATTCGAAACCTCCTTCTTCCTCTGGGGTGGATGGCTCTGTGGGCTTGGCCCATGATGTGATAAATCTGACAACTGACATGTCCTTTTGACCTCCTCTACATTTTCTACAATAATAACATAATGGCAAATAGTGTGTTTTTGAGGACTAGTGCATAAAAGCATAATGTGGTGCATTTCCAGTTTCTGATATTTCTACAGGGAGCTCCTGGATAAAGGGTTGGCTTTCTCCTCTGTGAAAGTGTACGTAGCTGCTATATCAGCATCTCACAGAGACTTTGGTACTAAATGGCAGATCAGCATTCTCTCATTTTTCATTTTATGAAATGAGTCTCTGGTCAGTATTAAGGAGCTTGACTGGGATTTAACAATGGTGTTTGATGAGCTGCAGCACCCACCTTTTGTGTCAATCTGTGCTGCATACAGTTGGTGCCACAACAGACAGCATCCCCCTTCACCACACTCTAAAGATTCTTGCAAAAAGCAATAGGTAATAGGCAACAAGGCACTTTTTTCTTTATTAAGATTAACTATTAACATATCTTCATATTCATTAACAATTTACTATGAATCTTTTAAAAGTTAACTATGCTTTATTGCAGCGACTGGATCAAAAGTGAGGACAATGTTTTTACTATAATTAATAATCCTTTCTGATGCACTCATTAACAATTAATAATATTTTTCAAGCTTGTACTTGTAGCCAAAAAGCCATTCAAAAAAATGTATGCTGAGACAAGGGAACCGGAAGTGCAACATGCTAACTCATATTTGGGTTTTTAGACTTTTTTGCAACACTCTATTTCCAAGCTAGCTAATACCTATAAAAATACAAAGCACTCAGAGAAATAAAGCACAATTACTCTCAGAATAGCACCTCCCCCAAAATAATGTCCATAGTAACTAGCAGACTTAGCAGTTACAGCCATGAAATCCTCAAGTGGGTTGTTTATCTTAACTTTTTATTATCTTTGCTTTGATTTTATTCACACAGTATTTCCGTGTTTTCAGCAAAGCAAGATTTTTTTTTTGCCTGTCTAAAGTGTTCACATTAGCCATCTGCCTTCACAGCTATGCTGTATTCAGTTTTCCACAGACATTAAATAAAGGTGTAGCTTCTGCACAGGAGCCAAGCTTTCACTTAGTGTTTGCTGTGTGATTACACTCTGCTGCAAATGCAATGGCTATTTTAAAACTAGACTAGGTTTTATAAGCTCTAAAACCTACCCTGGCCCTAAGAATAAAGTTTCATTGAAAAGAGAGTGAAGCCTGTATTTGAATTTTGATATTTATAAGTGGGTTACTATTTACTTACTATTCAAGACGATCAAGAAGATTTCTTACATTTTACAGATAGTGAGACTTTCGAGTTTTAGTTTTTGTGTACATCTTTAAATCTACCGGTATAGTCTACTGTAGCGGTCAAACTAGGGTTAACATTTTCACATTCAAACTATAATACCCCCCACAGTATCTTACATTTATTCTAAACTTTGTTACTCTGTTACTTTCATTCTATACCAATAAAATTCACTACTAGAGAGACAAATTCAAATAACTCACCCATGATGTTAGAACTCATGCTGATTCAGCAGGTAATGCTACCAGATCAGTAAACTCTGATGATGAATATCTGTTTAAACTAAATGTATTTCACCTGTAAACACATGGTTTATCAAACTGACTCAAAATGCTGCAGACCCATTGCTGCAGCAGCACAGATTATATGAAATATGATGTGGAATCAGTTTGAAAATAATTCCCGTCTAACCATCTACATTTCTAGCCTGCAGGGATGCAGGTGAGCTTAGCTGAGCTCCACCTCTTTTAAATGTGACTCACTGAGTTTTTATTCCTGCTCAAACATGACCGGCAACAAGCTAGTCCTCCTGCTGCATGCTGAGTACTTCATGCTACACAAGGAAAACCTGAGTCAAATTCAAACAGCAAACTGAAAGGAAACATTTGAATAGCTATCTTAATGCAACCCTTGCACAGGATTGAGCCACCAAAGTGTGGAATCACAAACAATGTAGAAATTACAGTAAGGTAGCTAACACTTAGAGATATAGAGTACAGTTCTAAAAAAAATATGAGTCAATGCTTGACTTACATACAGTGCCTTGCAAAAGTATTCATGCCCCTTGAACTTTTCACATTTTGTCACATTACAACCACAAACTTAAATGTATTTTATTGGGATTTTTTTGTGATAGACAAGCACAAAGTAGTGCATAATTGTGAAGTGGAAGGAAAATGATACATGGTGTTCAAAGTTTTTAACACATAAAAATCTGAAAAGTGTGGCGTGCAGTAGTATTCAGCCCCCTTTACTCTGATACCCCTAAATAAAATCCAGTGCAACCAACTGCCTTCAGAAGTCACCCAATTAGTAAATAGAGTCCACCTGTGTGTACTTTAACCTCAGTATAAATACAGCTGTTCTGTGAAGGCCTCAGAGGTTTGTTAAAGAACATTAGTGAACAAACAGCATCATGAAGACCAAGGAACACACCAGACAGGTCAGGGATGTAGTTGTGGAGAAGTTTAAAGCAGGGTTAGGTTATAAAAACATATCCCAAACTTTGAACATCTCACGGAGCACTGTTCAATCCATCATCTGAAAATGGAAAGAGTATGGCACAACTGCAAACCTACCAAGACATGGCCGTCCACCTAAACTGACAGGCCGG
>VUQI01053795.1:0-13799 GCA_015106735.1 Paratilapia polleni | reverse complement strand
AGCCAGGCCTTCTCGTCCAACATCAGTGTCTGACCTCACAAATGCACTTCTGGAAGAATGGTCAAAAACTCCCATAAACACTCCTAAACCTTGTGGAAAGCCTTCCCAGAAGAGTTGAAGCTGTTATAGCGGGCGGCTGTGGCTCAGGAGGTAGAGTGTGTCGTCTACTAATCGGAAGGTCAGTGGTTCGATTCCTGGCTCCCCTAGTCTGCATGCCAAAGTATCCTTACGCAAGATACTGAACCCCACGTTGCCCCCGATGCATTCATCGGAGTGTGAGTGTGTGTGAATGTTAGTAAGCACTTAAGTGTAGATAAAAGCGCTGTATGAATGTATGTGAGACTAGGTGAATGTGGCCTGTAGTGTAAAGCGCTTTGAGTACACAGAAACTGAGTAGAAAAGTGCTATATAAGTACCAGTCCATTTACCATTTATAGCTGCAAAGGGTGGGCCAACATCATATTAAACCCTATGGATTAAGAATAGGATGTCACTCAAGTTCATATGCGTGTGAATGCAAGCAAATATTTTTGGCAATACAGTGTATGTCATCTGGACCAACTGTTTTCAACTCTTCATCCTCTTCATAGCTGCCTTCACTTACTCCTTCATAATCCTCTGCATGTCCTGATTCACTATCTTCAATATCCATCCGTCCTCCTCTCTTCCTAATTTTTGTCATTGAGCAGCTCCTCAAAGTACTCCTTCCATCTTCTCAACACACTGTCTTCACTTGTTAGCACATTTCCATCTCTATCCTTAATCACTCTAACCTGCTGCACATCCTTTCCAGCTCGATCTCTCTGTCTTGCCAATCGATACAAATCCTTTCCTCCTTCCTTAGTGTCCAGCCTCACATTCAACTCACTATAAGCTTTTTCCTTTGCCACCTCTCTCTTTGCTGTACACCTAGCCTCCCAGTACTCCTGCCTACTTCCTTCATCTCCCTGAATATCCCACTTTTTCTTTGCTAACCTCTTCCTTTGAATATTTTCCTGAACTTCCTCATTCCACCACCAAGTCTCCTTGTCTTCTTTCCTCTGTCCAGAGGATACACTAAACACCTTCTTGACAGTTGGGAGGTAGGAGGTAGAATAGGTCGTTTACTAATTGGAAGGTTGGTGGTTCGATTCCTGGCTATTCCAGTCTGCATGCTGAAGTGTCCTTTGACACTTTGACACTATCTTGGGCAAGATAGTGAGTTGCCCCCCATGCGCTCATCGGAGTGTGAATGTTAGAATGTGTGTGTGATTGGGTGAATGAGACATGTAGTATAACACTTTGAGTGCTCAAATAGAGCAGAAAAGTGCTATGTAAGTACCAGTCCATTTACCATTAACCAGTTTCCCTCACCACTTCAGCTATACTTTCCCAGTCATCAGGTACCTCTTCACTACCACCCAGAGCCTGTCTCAGCTCCTCTCTGAACTCTGCACAACATTCTTCCTTCTTCAGCTTGCATCATTTAATCCTTGCCTCTACCTTCATCTGCTTCCTCTTCTTGATGTCCAACATCATCCTACAGACTAGCATCTGATGCTGCCTAGCTACATTCTCCCCTGACACCACCTTGCAGTCTCCTATCTCGATTGCTTAGGCTGGACTATTGTAATACCATATTATCAGGCTGTTCCAAAAGCTCCCTGAAGAGTCTTCCCTTGATCCAAAATACAGTAGTGAGAGTATTAACAGGTATTAAAAAGACATCATATTTCTCCCATATTCACTAAAAAAATTGGAATGGTATTTAACTGAGAAATGGTAGGCAACAGTTCATTCAAGGACATGTATTGTGTAGTCTGTGGTGAAATACATTTTGAAATCGTCCCAATGCATACAGTATATATGTTTATGCATGTTCATGGTTATCTTCATGAAACTAACGGTTGCTGGTATTGCTCCAGGTACATTCAGAATTCTCAGCCCTACCTTAACAACATGACTGCAGTAGGCTGCATGATGGCTCTGGCTGCTGTGTTTCCTCTGGGTATTGATGGCCTTCATGTCCACAGGAGGCAGTTTCCCATCATCTGTCAGGTACACTTTTCAAGTTCTACCAAACACAATGCTTCAGACTTACAAAAACTGTTAAAACTGATCATTACTTGCTGAGTATAAATGAATTATCATTATTCTCTGTCTGACTTCTTGTTCACACAATACCAAAATGATGACAGATGCCTATTTCCAACAGTAGTTTAATAAAGTATTCCCAGCTCAAGGTTTCCTTACCTGTTTTTTTTTTTTGTTTGTTTTGTTTTTTTTTTTTTTTTTTTTTTTTATACGGCATTGTGTTATATTGTAGCGTTTTGTGTTGGGAGAGATGAGAGGAGAGAACAGAAGATGAGATTCCGTTTAGTGGCACCCTTGGCACTCATCTAACCTTGGCATACAGTTGGGTATGCTCCACTGGCTCTGAACATGCTGAGGTTTGAATCTAGAAATGCCTTTGTGCAGCATAGGCCAACAGAGGAGAGCTGGGAGGCCCCATTAATATCCCGAACTGTATCACATCCGTCAAGACTCCCTAGCTAAACCCACAGATCAAATGTCTAGCATATCTACAAACATATATAAAAGCTTATATTTGAAAATGTGATTTATCATCCAGAGTAAGAGGGTGTAATGTTAAACATTCATAGTTTGCTTAATATTCAGTTTATGTATTATTTGACCAATATGGAGAATCTGTCACTGTACTTCAGTTCATACAAGGTCAATGTGTCTCATTGTTTTCTTGTTTGTGTATTTGTTTGTTTAATATAAACCATGAATTCTAATTCTGGCAGCCCAGAGTGGCCACATTAACCAGGCATGGCAGCCTGGGACAGGGTCCAGCTGGAAGCATGCATGGGATGCTGCTTTGCCGCGACAAAACTGGCTTCACGGGCAATAGCTAAATAGTTTCTCATTTCCAAATCATTGGAAAACGGGAGGGAAAAAGTGAAAGCAAAATCAAACCCCCACCTCCTACCCAAATGTTCATATTTATCCTGTGATTTGTAGACTGGGTTTTTAACATTTTATCTCACCTGTGCCAGAAGTCAGTGATAAGGTGGGGAGCTATATCTCATTGGAATGTAAGAGACATGATCACTTCCAAACCGTACTTTACTATTCATCTTTCCCTCCCTCCTGAGTTGTTTTTTTTTTTTCTTTTTCTTTTTTCAGCCTGGTTGGCTGGTTAGTTTGTTGGATGGGTGTCTGGCCTGTGTTGTCTGCAGGAGTAAATGTCTGGGTGAGGGCTGAGTTCAGGAAAAGTGCATCAGAGGGTGTGTGTGTGTGTGTGTGTGTGTGTGTGTGTGTGGTCAAGGTATTACTCATGTTGCGGGGACCTAAATCTATTTAAACATGAGCATTATGGGGACGTGTCTTCCTCATTAAATTTTAAAGTGAATATGTGTTTTAAGTTTAGGATAAGGTAGGGGTTATGTTAAAGTTTAACTTGGCAGCCAGCCAACTTTACCATGACTGACCAAAGGTACATGTTATGTTTAGATTGACATAAATTTTTGAAAGTGTGAATGAGGTTTGGTTCATAAGCCATTTTCAGCAAAAACCCAATCAGAACCTAAATGAGCATAAAAACATGGATGATGATACTATCACATGTGCGCAGTGCTATAAAAATCTCCCTCCCTCCCTCCTTTCCCAACATACTGCAGAAGCACAGCGCTAATCTTCGGCCCTCTTGCCCTCATTGGCCTTTACTGTGTACAGCCGCCTTTCTCTTACACTTTCATCAGAATCCCATTTCCCCCCACAGCCCAAAAGCCCCCTCTGAAACTCTACCCCTCACTCTTTCATTCTAGCCTGCATATGATGGATGGCCGCACCTCGGGTCCTCTCAGCCTGTCCATCAAGCCCTGCGATTAAAACACTTGGAATGACCAACATTCCCCTCTCCTCACCCCTACCCCACTCCACATCCCCTTGTCCCTCATGCCACCCCTTTACTCTCAGGCCACCACCACTGCAGCCCTCTGGCCCCTCACCTTTCTAACCCTCCCTTCCTCCAACACTCCTCTCCCACTTCAACTGCCCCCAGAACCCCACAATCCATCTTGTGGAGAAAAAACATCATTTATTCTGTACTTCCCAGATAATTTACTTTTTCTCTCCCTCTTTCGTGCCTCTTTTCTTTTTACTTTCCTTTCTACAGGAATTCTCCATTTCCCTATAAAATGAAAATTCATCTGGAATTACATCTTATGTCATCATTATGTTTATTAAGCGTGGATGATGTATATGAGGAGCTGCGGCGTGCCGCTGAGTGCTTAATGATGCATAAGATTAAGCCGAGCCTCTCAGCTGTGCTGAGACTCCCCTCTGCTTCCCAGGCTGCAGACACACGCTGGGGGAACAGGCTCCAAACGGCCATCAGGTGAACAGGGGAAAAAGGAAAGCCTACATCCTCTTTGTGTGTCAGCAGAGGAGGAAAAGTGTGGAGTTGGTGCAAAAGAGTTGCTGATAGGGGAGGATCAGAGAGTTGGCATCAACTTCAGAGAAAAAGAATGAAGTGGTTTTTGTATCAGTTTGTTGGGTGCAGTCAAAGTGAATATCTGCAATTCTGTCCACACATATTAACTACTGCAGTGATTTTCTTTAATAATTATAAACTGCACCCTGGTCCTTTCTCTTATGTCCCTACACACACACAAAAAAAAACACTGTACATCTGCTTTCTCTTCTCTGATCTAGTCATTTTGTTCTTAGTTCACACACACAAGCATGCACACAAATAGAGGATTTGCTCCCGGCCTCCCTCTAGCCTGACAGCAGAAGCACCAGCAGTCTATGACAAAAACATTATCCTTCTGGTGCTAAACAATCCAATAAACCTCTCCACAGGGAAGAACTTAACCTCTCCTCTCCTCCGATGCTGGCTTCCAGACCACGTGATCTCTGCCACAGTAAATTCAAATCATTAGTCTTCTCACTCTGCCATCACACAGGGAAGGAAAAAAATCCGCCTATTAGTAATGGAGACCTCGTCAGAGACCTTCCTCTGAGAGCCCTGCCTTCCCAATTCCCACAGGAAAAATCCCCAGCAAAAAACTAATTCTACTTTTAATAATCTGTCATCAGGACCAGAGGCAGTCATAAATTATGTGGGGAGCATGTGCAGGAGCGGGCCACAAGAGGGAACTCAGGGGGAGAAATCAAAGCCTGAGTTTGACAAACTTTGCTGAAGATAAATAATAACTTACAAACAGGATTAGTTGTAAAGTCAAGGTTGAGTGCCCTGCCAAGCAGTTTCCCTAGCAGTCTATGCAGGATGAAGAATTTACAGACACACCTATCATTAGCACCCCCCTTCTCTCCTCCACACAGCCTCCATCCTCTCTTTTCATTCTCACTCCCCCAGTCTCTCTCCACTGTCTTCACAGTCCTAACAGACCTCCTTTGCTTTTTTTTCCCCACAGCAAACAATGTTTGTGTTTCATCATTAACCCTCTTGGATCCTAGGGACAGGTGCAGAAGCAGTGTGATTTTGTGGAGATAAAAGAGAGACAGCAAGGTGGTTAAGAGACAGTATTAGCACAGTGTGGCAGGGGAAATGGTCTCTTCCTCCTCCCTCTCAGTAAATAAACATAAATAAACAATAAGCCTCCCACACAAACACCAGGGTAATAAGAGGAACACCATTGACTGGGATGATAGGTTTGTGTACACACAGTGTAAGCAAGTGTATAATTGTGAAAATGTCTGTAAACTGTATGTGCTGGTGCCTCACGTTTTGAGAGTGTATGTCTGTGTGATAGTTGGCCACTGAAGAAGCCAGTATTGGAAGAAAGGGCTATGAGCCGTTGGGTTGTTCTTTCACTGTTTCCATGTCAATATTTGCTGGAGCTATTGACATGGATCATAATCGACTCGCTCTATCTAAGCCCGTCTGAAGGCCCATCTCCATCAGGTGACAGAGAGACATCCAACAGCCAACCACAGAAAGAGGGGCCGGTGGACATCATGTTCCTGTAAGTCTGCGTCAAACTTGTATTGATTTAATCATAGACAGAAAGATGCTCTCTTGAGTCACCTGTTGTGCTGCAATGTCTAACATTTTAACCTTGAGACTTCTTTTTTTTTTTTTTTGTTCTCCTGTTACATGACAGTCAAATTGCACGTGCATCTACAATGGAATTATGTGCACTGATAATCTATGTAGTGAATGGTATGTATTTGTTTTAGAAAAAAAGCTGTTTTTATATGATTTAAAAGATAATCCTTGCATAGTTTTGCATATTTTTGTTAACAAATTCAGTATCTATACATAGTAAATGTTAGAGTTAATCACATCTTTGCACTGGTAACACGTTCCTTCAGTACAACGCTTACTTTGAATCCCACATCTCAACTGTGGTGGGCCTATTTTTGGAAATCCACTTTTTTATTTCTCAGTAGAAATCAACAGGGTTTAAGCTCAAAGTTAAAGACATAAAAGCTGGAAAGAAATGAGAGACTAACACATTTTTCTGTTTTGGTTATTTCATGATACTTAGTGAAGGTAACAGCTATATGGAGTAATGTAAGCCTTAAGCTTTCAGCAAAATTGGCTACCTCGCCTTTCTTATTTCTTAGTTAAATTGAATTAAATAAAAACTGCTTTATGCTTTGTTCCAAAATGAAACCCTAAACACTGCTGTGCTTCTGTCTCATTGAGCACAACTTAAAGAATGCACCTCATGCGTGTCCCATGAAAAACCCTGAGAAAATGCATACATGAGGTACTGGGATTTCAACCCTGCAAAGTCAAGTGCTCAATTTTCCTTCCATTCTTTGGCAATACCAAAGAAGCTCAATCATATTGGGACAGTAATATGAATCAAGGACAGCTCACTCACTCTCAATTGCAGCACAGTCTAACTGGGACCGTGGGTATAACAGAAACTGGGTTCTCAATTCAAATGGGAGAGCGAGTAGGCCAGCCGGACTTTCCAGCATGTCTCGAGACTGATAGATTACCTACTGCAGTAAGGACAAAGGGAATGAAGATGACTACTCTGCCAAAGCTGGCTACAGATGAGACATGCACGGCTGAATGAACATGGTACACCTCACCCATTTGTCTATGTGTTCAAGCTTTGCACTACCTATGACAAAGGAGTCCGTACACTACACTATTGACATATAGTCTCACCTTTATATCTTGGAATATCCTGTTACAACTTTCATTTTGAGTTAGATTTTGAACATGTTAGAGCATCCATCAACTGGATTGGCCACTTAATGTTCCTTACAGGCCGCTATTTATTACGCAAAATGTGTTACGGGGACATAAATCTAACTTAATGTCAGTCAACTTTTTCTCAAAAGTCAAACAATAAATCTAGTGAGAAGTGTATGCAATATTTTCCATCATTTTAGCTGCACAAAAACTTACAAAACAATGTGTACAAATTTTAATATGTAAAACTCTAACACATAGTATGAAATACATTCTCTTTGAGGTATTTTATTTGACATTGGAGGCCTTATGGAATGCATAAAGGCACACAGTTCTGCGAGCCAGCTATTTTTTTGTACTGAGTACATGATGTGCCATCCTCTGAGATTAACCTAGATGTTCTTGAGGCCAGGTTCACTTGTATCCGAGCCACAGTCGTATATTACAATGCAGCTGAGGTGGCAGTGGCAGTAACTCATTCTTTTCTGTTCTATTCTGTCTCTGCATATTCCACAAAGCCTCTGCTGCTCTGCACTTAGAAGGTCACCTCTTTCATCAGCTATTCTATTTGCATTCCAAATCGTACGTACATGAAAAATCTGCCACTGAGTTTTTGCGGCGGCCCTTCGAAGGCAGATTAGATAGAATTTGCCATACGAACCTTATGCACGCTAACCTTTGCAGATGGCCCCACTATTGTGGAGAAATGGATTGCCTAATAAACCATATCATCCAACATATTTTCCGCTTGGCTGATCAAATAGAGGCTATGTTTTTTGAGCAAATTCCCTTTGTCAAATTTGTCAGTGTTCATGCTGCCATTGTAGGTTTGGGTCACAGAGAGGAGGAGGCAGGATCCTTAGTGTATCAGGTTAAAGTGCCGACCAATTTGGACTCTTTCTGTAGATGAGACAATTTTTCCACAAGATTTACTTCATCAGAGGGGAATATTTCATATTCTCACCACTTGTTTGTGTTTGCCTGCTATTGTTTTTCCCTTCTTACATACTGCACAAACTGTAGTGCAGTATAGCTGTATTTCACCTCATTAACTGAGGTGAAATAAATATTAAATAGCAAATAAATAGTCATTAATAGTGCACTGCTGCTAACATAAAGTAAGCACCTCCTATCCCCCTGCCTTCTTTGGTGTCTGAACTACATGTTAAACAGATGTACTTCATTTTTCATGCAACATCTTTATGTCAGTTATCACTTGTACCATTAAAATATCGTTTTCAGTCATCACTAAATTCCCAACTTAATTCCACTTTAATCTATATCTACCATTGGGCTATATGGTGGTAAAGAAACAATGCTACTTGTAAACCTTGCAAGGTTTTCACCAGAAATCTAATTTCACAGTGGAGCCCTAATTCATCGCTCCCAGAAAAACCTCTTTCATCAAACTTTGCATATGAGCAGCCAAGTGATGCACAAGCTCTTAACGGCATGCTTTGCCTCCTTTGGTGAGTTGGCCAACCAATCCATCTTAGTGACTGTGCTCAGAGCAGAGGAGTGGGCAACCGATGCTCCCGTCACTGGGCTCCTGCGGGAGATGGATTGGGGCTCCATCGCCCACCTCCAGTCCGGTACCAGCCCAGTGGCACAATCTGGACCTCAGTGCTGAGAGCCACGTGGTGGGCCTTGTGGGGCTCTATGAGGGGGCTATGAGACGCAGGATGGAGGATGCTGTGTCTCAGTCACTCATGTAGAATCCAGATCCTCTGCTCCACAGGAGGTGAAGCTGGACCTCCTGTTTGTGTTCCACAGAACAGAGTGAGGGTGTCCAAGTCATTGCCTGCCTGCGCAGTTGCTAATGCAGGCATTTTATCTATGACAAAATGTCACACAATAATGTGATCATCAGCAAAAGAAAAGAAAACTTACTGACATACATTGACTTGTTTAGCATATTAAAAGGGAGAAATCACAATCTGCTGAAAATATGTGACCTCCATCTTAAGTTATGTCCTTCAGTGGCTATTAGTCACTGAACTGTCTGACGGAACAACAAATACAATAAATGATAGCCCTGATTCCTCTTAATCTAATACATCTTTTAAATGTACATCCACGCTTAAAATAGCTTGTCCTTCAGCAGGAGGAGGAGTTTTGTTTCATCCGTTCGTATCGTTCATCATGACTGGCTTTAAAACTGAAGTGAAAGCTTCTTTTATTAATCACAAAGAGCTCAAGTCAAGGCTTTGCACTCCATCGCTTGCATCCAATTTACAGCAGCGATAATTCATGCTATGCTAAACATTTCTTGTAAAATGTCACTTTGTGTTTGTAATTAATTTCTAAATTAATAAGCAAAATTCTGAGTTATGGCATCAAACCCTTTAAAACCTTGGTCACTAAATAATGCATCAAGGTGCCACCTGGATTGATAGAGATGATAATAAGAATGTGACTTTGGGAAGACGTGAACCCTTCACAGATTTGGTAGGTTGTTTTGAGTAATGCAACAAAGCTGTGGGCAAATTAAAGATGATCTGTTTTTTTATCTCTTGAAAAAAAAAACTTTGACAGTATTAAATAAAAAAGTGCCTTCACTCCCCTCTCTTGCATATTAGTACTGTCATTCACTCCTTCTGTTCTTAATCTCATCACTGACCAGGGTGGCCTGGTCCATAGGATTGCCATCCATGCTTCCATCGAGGGAGCAGTGTGTTAGGTTACCTCCTATATGGAGTATCATGTGTCTCTCATCTAATGCTAGCTATGGGCCCTTGATCAAAAGGAGACTAAAGAGTGGGGGGACACATAGAGTGTTTCTGTGCCACAGAGCTCAGACATGAGGGCAGATACACCTGCCACATACCAAACAAGTGCATACATCTCAGCTGATAAATCACATCTGCTCCATTACCTTCAAACTTTACTTTTGAGCTTCAGAATGAAAAAAAAAAGTTAGTGGTGCTTTAAGTGGGGAGTATGAGGGATGTTGATCAAAGAAGCTACTATAATACAATCTTTGAAAACATTTCATTGGGAGTTTTTCCTTCGGTACAAGTGACCCATCTCCGCTTCTTTAGTGCCACTGATGGCAACATCCATAACCTGTCCTCTGATATTTCATTCCCATACGGGAGCCATGAACCTAAGATGTAATCGATACACAGACATACAGGCCTCCTGTGTTATTACAAGGGGGACAATGTCTGCTCAGCTTCCCGTGCCGTTACACAGTTCAGGCTTCCAATTAACCTGAGCGGATCCCCATGCCAATCATACAGGGCTTCTATCGACAAGCTGCATGAAAAGAATAATGTTGTTAGGATGATGTAGCTCATGGTAGGAGGGCTGCTTCTCCCCCCTCCCATTACTGACAGGGATGAGTGTTGTAGTCATTTATCACCTCCTCTCTGGTCACTGAGGGGCCGAACAGGGCTGCACGTCCCTTACGTGCTTCTTTCAGTGGACCACAGTCTGAATAAGCCTGATTACAATAATAAAGCACGGAAATGGGTCTGGTGTTCAGTGTGCATAACACAGGCTTTACGTATCCAGCATTCACATGAATCACTCCAAACACTCAAGTTTGTCTGAAATGCTGAATGGCAGATAAAATAGTGCGATTAGCTTCTGTTTGTTCTGATTTTGTAAGTTGGAGAATTTGGCAGATTAAATTTGCTTTTATGGACTCAGTAGCAGAAACTGAACAAATAAGAGGATGGTTTATGGGATAATTTTTCAGTTTTTGTATTCTCTGTCCTCTCTTCATGTTTGAACCTTTCACACATCTTTTACCTCATCTCAGGTGTTGACGTAATATATACATACTTATAAAATATTTATATTGTATACTTTTATTGTGTGAAAAAGCACATTTTAACATATGGCATAACATATGACATTTTAACATATTGGCAGTTTGTGGCAAAGAGAGAACAGCATCCAAACTGTACTACATTTAAAGAAGGAATACTATGATAACAATGTAGTCCATAAGTAGCGAACATACCTGCTTATTTGTCAGTAGTAACATTTTTTATAAATCCTGTCTGAAAACAGATGTGCCGTAACTGTTGGAGTGGGAAGAGAGATCAATCCATTTATTTTTTTCCCCATGTCTTCGGAGAGACAACATACAAATTGAGACTGTATCTAAGTTACAACAGCAGCCAAGTGTGGCCTACTAGGATTTCAGGAGTGATTGAGAGTGTGTTTAGATGCTCAGGGCCAAACTCTAAAAGCATTGTTACATTGACAAGGCCGACGCAAAGGAAGAATGTCGCTCTACATTTACTCCCCCTTTCTTGGACCACGCTGCCACTGGCGACTCTAATATTGATTATTGTGAAACAAAAATCAGCTCAAGGAGCACAATCATTAAGACAAATGCAGTTCCACTCAATGCCAAATGCACAAAGACTTGAAACTCTCCAAGAAATACCTCTCACTGCAGAACTTTAGAAGGTACACAAAAGTCCTCTATGCACTTAAGGTGTATTGTGGCATCTATAAAAAGTAGAATACCCATTAGTGTTGTTGGACTTTTTTTTTCTTTTAGTTTAAATTTAACAGTGAAAAATACACAAGCAAATGAATCGCTATAAGTACAAGTACTGAGATACCACAGTGAAGTAAAAATATGTAAGTATTAGTAGCAACATATACAAAGAGCATTAAAAGTAAATGTACTCATACACTTATGTCTCCTCACTTACGTAACTATAACTGGCATCAAAATTAGACAACAACTAAAGATAAATCTGATCTGCAGGAATGTGCCGTGTGATTCCAGTAATCAGCCACCTTTCTCTTTTTTATAAAGATGAAGTGAAAAACAACAGCTTCAGATGACAAAAGAGACATTTTTTAACAATCTAACAAAACTGTCCTCAATCTGAAGATGGCTAGCACACACACACACACACACACACCCATATCACCCAGTGTATTTCCAGGTAGTACCACAGTTTCATTACACCTTCAGAAAAACTAAGAAGCTACACTATGTAGGATGTACAGTGTACAATATATTATGCACATTAGTGTGAACAATGATATTCCAAACTTTACTCATAACCGTGATCAATTTTTCTTGTTTAGCGCAGACGCAGCTCTGAGTTGAGGACGTCAGCTAAGACTTAATGTGGCCCCCATACCTTTAAAACTTTCCATTTGTTATGTTTGGTCATCCCATTAGTTGCCATTTATTATCATTAGTGTGATAGAAGCATCTTCCTTGCAGAAGCAGGAAAAAAAAAGAAAACTCTACATTTTCACATTAGACAGAGCTCCACTGGTGCATCAGATTAATGTTCCTTTCACAAAAACAGAAAAGCAGGTGCAACATCAACTTCAGGAGAAGACCCATAACTATTTCATTATGCTGTCTGTTTATTTGCTTGTTCCCTTGATGGTCAGTTAAAGCCTATTTTTTCTCATGATGTTTAGAAATAAAGCCCCTCTTTCGTGTAAGTGCATTTTAAGAACCTGTAACTGATGCTTTGTTTGTTCAATAATAGCTTCTACCTCAGTAATATTTGACTACAGGTTAAAATAAGGAGGTAGTGGGCAACAATAGATGAAAACAATTTCATGCTTCGGATTTTATTAAAACCCATCAGTTTGCATGCAGTAAATGATTATTTATTGTGTCATTTGATTTATTTGATCAGAACTTATACAATATTTATAATCTGCATAATGAAGCAAAGCATTCCTGACTCCCTTTGTTTTCAAATCTCCAGTGAGAAAAGTTAAAAAAACAAAGACAGAAACATCAGCGAAAGAGAAAGAACATAAATGAATGATTGTCCTAACAGATTTTCAACACATTTTGAAACAGCGAAGAATAAACTGAATCCATCTTGCTGGAGTGGGCAGGTCTGGATGTGCCTGCCTCAGGTTCACATCCCTGTCCTGCCCAGTGTGAGTGATCAGTAACGTGGCCCCTAGCAAGCGGGACAGGTGTGTTGCTGATTCACTCTGTATTACACAGAACGTGATTAATGGTTTTCTTAATGTATTCATGGCAGTAATAGAAGTCCCTCACGACTAACCTTGCATAAAAATGCAAATGAATAGAGACAAACTGCCGAAAAAACACAACGGGCAGGGCTGAGCCCGGAAGCCTTGGGAAGTGGGTGTGCATATTTCTTTATTTCATGGAGAACAACTTAAAATTGCAGATTAGCCCTTGTCACATTGGCAAAATTAAAGATCATGAGGAGTCATAAGAAAAATCTAGGAAAAGGGAACAGAAAAGACTTTTTATTTTGTTTACTATGACAAACTTATGGACTACTTTATTTAATTCATATTAAGTATGTAGATGCAGTAAATAAAGAATTAATTAATGGTTTATAAGTCATGACAATGTAATTGTGAGATGGTATATCATCCCTAATGTGTTTGTTAACTATGTGTTTGTGAACTACTATGATTACTAATCATATGAAGCATCAGTAACAAAAGAAATGCTGTAATCATTTCATATGGATAATATGAATTGAATATATTAAGCATTATATTTTTTTTTAGTCTTCATGACTAGAAGGGGTGAAAGGCTTAAAATTTAAAACTTTAAACTTTAAAACACAGCCCCAGGTTAATTGAAAGAACTGGACCTACACCACACTGAACACATTTAACATATTTTGGTCTCATAAAAAAA
>VUQI01053794.1:21179-37485 GCA_015106735.1 Paratilapia polleni | reverse complement strand
AGATGTTCAAAGCTTGGGATATGTTTTTATAACCTAATCCTGCTTTAAACTTCTCCACAACTGCATCCCTGACCTATCTGGTGTGTTCCTTGGTCTTCATGATGCTGTTTGTTCACTAATGTTCTCTAACAAACCTCTGAGGCCTTCACAGAACAGCTGTATTTATATTGAGATTAAAGTACGCACAGGTGGACTCTATTTACTAATTAGGTGACTTCTGAAGGCAATTGGTTGCACTGGATTTTATTTAGGGGTATCAGAGTAAAGGGCGCTGAATACTAATGCAATCCACACTTTTCTGATTTTTATTTGTAAAAAAAAAAAAAACAAAAAAAAAAAACACCATGTATCAATTTCCTTCCACTTCACAATTATTTGCTACTTTGTGTTGGTCTATCACATAAAATCCCAATAAAATACATTTAAGCTTGTGGTTGTAATGTGACAAAATGTGGAAAGGTTCAAGGGGTATGAATACTTTTGCAAGGCACTGTATATGACTGTATATGACAATGAAGGCTCAGTTTACAGTAAATTAAACAGCACCACTCCTCTGTTTATTATGGTCTCCATAGAAATAGAAGGCAAATATGAGCTGAAGCTTTAAGGGCATGGCGTTACTGCGGGTGTGTCTCATAAACAGATTTTCCTAATCTTTACCAGGTGATTAGAAGTCTGCATATAAGAACACTGTCGCAAAAGGAGATCAGTGGGGTCAGCAGTGATGCCCAGCAGAGTGAATGACAGTCAGCTCTTTAAAGTTTACCTCTGTGGTCGGTGTCTTTGTATAACATACAGTACTTTATAGATTCTCTCTTTTGGTTTCTTAAGAACAACTTTTTAACTTGCTTCCTAATTTATTGTTGCTCACAAGCACCTTATTCCTGCTATAATTTCAGAAAACACCTACACAACTGTTATATTTGCATTACTCAACCCATGGTGGGTCAGTACAAGTTGAAAAATATTATAGGAGTATTTAGTAGCAGGAAAAAACACCCATCAGCAAGCCCCTGTCCTTCCTGTTTTCACCCCTGAGTACATAACCTTTTTCTGACCCTGATTTCGAAAGAAGTCTGATTGCAAGATCAGAGGGCTAGATACAATTTGAGTGGAGTGAAACACCATCAACATGCAAAGAATGAAAAAAAAATCCCTATACAGACAGTGAGCATTTCATATGCATGAATGAGTGATAGGCAGCCTCATCAGAACACGGTTGGTCTCTACTTCCCGATAAAATATGTGAAAATAAGTTTTAGTTTAAAATGACTGACCAACTGGAAATGCAACAGAAACTTTCACACCAATATTAGCAACAGGTGCACAGTCAGTCACAGTTCATACTCAGGCATCTCCTCACTGACCTCCATGCACTCCCTCAAGGGGGTAGAAGAAGCAGACCAGCAGATTCATGAGCACAGCTAGTTTGAAGGAGATGCTGCTCCACACTGACATGTTTCTTGAACACCAGTACAGCACAGGCTGGGCTAAAAAAAAAAAAGAGAAGGATGACAAACAGCAACACAACAGATTCTGTTTTTAAAATTTGCTCCAAGAGCTTAAAGCTTAAACAATTCAACAGGTTGAATTAAAATAATCAAAACAAAGACAAGCAGTGAATCCTCATATTTGAGAAGCTTTGACTAGTGAATATTTGACATGACTGCAGAATAAATGAAGCTTTTTGAAATATAAGGGACTAAAATGTTCAGTTCATTTCCTCTGTACTGTGTAATCACCTAACTGAGTAACTAACTAACTGGCACTATTATACTTATGTCATAAGTAGTGAAAATGAGGCTTCAGTGGTTTCAATATGTAGTATGAAGTCAGTGTGGTAATTAAACAAAAACTCAGAAAAAAAAGCTGAAAGGAATTTAAAACCTAGATTGTGTAAAGATACAAAACATGTCACTTTGACCTTTTAATACACCATTTTGCCTACTCAGGTTTAATTGGAACAGAGAAACAGATGCAGGGACTTTTCTCTGTCCATCCCCTTCTTTATGTGAGAGACAAAATAAGGGTTTGTGTGGGTATGAAGTCTATGCGAATTAGAAGTGTGAATGAGTGTGGGTGTGGGTCTGCGTGTGTATGTTTGTGTGCATGCGCAAGCATGCTCTCACTTGTGATTCATAAGGTTAGTGTATAAATGTTTCATGGCTCAAAGAATGTGGAAAACCCCTGTCCGCATTTAGACAGTGGAAACATGCACATACATAACATGAGCGCACACAGGATGACATAGTTAGCCCTGCTGTCAAGGTGCTGATGCACATCCTTTCATCCATTTTCCAAACACTCTTTTCCTGTTCAGGCTTGCAGGGATTGAGCTCTATCCCAGCATGCATTTAGGAGGGAGGTGGGGTGCAAGTTGGTCATGTCACCAGTCTATTGCTGAGATACACATTCAGAAAACCGCATTCATACCTATGGCTAAATCAGAGTTTCCCTTTCACCTGACCTGCATGTCTATTGAAACATGCAAGAGAGCATGCAAATTCCACACACTGATTGGCATCAGTGAACTCTTAAATTATCACACTGGTGAAGGCAAAAGGGCCATGTTGCTACATGTTTCTGTACCTGTTTTTGTGGACAGACTTCCCTCACCACCTCCAACTGTAGTTTCTGTCTATGAATACTGTCAGGGGAGCACCCTGATAGCCAAATGGTTCACACACATACCACATAACTGAAGAGTAACCCAAACTGATTCCAGCCAAGGACTGCTGCTGGATGTCATGCCTTTCTCTATGTCTCTGTCCTGTTTTCTCACTTGGATTAATTGTGAAGCACCTACATCTGACATAATACAATAAACTAACAATGTTTTTTAAACTTACCTCTGAGTTTCTTCTGCCAGTTCATCTCATTAAAGAGGTCCTCTGCACGCAGGAAGAAGTCATTGATCTTGCTGCCCTGCTCATCTCTCTCTGTGGTATAGTACACCCGGAGCTTTGACTCAGAGGTCAGGAACTCACAGATGTTGGGTACAGGGAACACTATCTCCTCCATGGTGCGGTCCTGACGCACAATCTGCAGAGAGAGACTCACAATCATCTCTGAGGGTCTCTGTAAGCCCACATTTGCGCAAATTTCTGTGGTAATATGCAGTAAACATTTTTAAATTCCCATTCAGTTACAGGGGTTATGCATTATGACCTCTATCTGAGCAGTGTGTTTGGCATAGAACTCCAAGGCCTCATCTCCCTCTCCACTAGCCCCTCCTGGCTTTAACATCATGGACAGCTCTTTGTTATGACGCGCCAACTATATAAAGGACACACAGGTGACAAGTGAGCTAGTCACAAAAAAACAACACAAGGTTAATGCATGTTTCTTATACAACAGTAGATTCTACAAACATGTCGCAGAGATAAATAGCAGACCTGGTGAGCTAAGATATAGATGTTGTGTCCAACATTTCGGGGTGAAGCAGCATCATGTTCCTCCTCTTCTCCATTATCCTCCTCCTCCTTTGTGTTTTCAAACTCTACCTCTCCCTGCAAATAGGCCTTCTTTATCACTTCCACCTGCAAAGACACACACGCACATATAACTGCACAACTTAATATTTTTTTCAGCGTAACATAAAATGAGTCTTATTGCTACGTACTAACAAGAGCCAAGGTTATAGCTGAGTAGATTTTGCATTTGATGTAAAAGCAGCTCAGGACTCAAGGACAAGGTGCACAACATCAGTTTCTCACCAGCTCTTTAGGCCTCATATTGTACAGGATCCTCTCAGCATTCTCACTGTCATGACGGCTTTCCATGATGGCGAGCAGCAGCTTAGATGCATTGTTCTGAGAGCGAAAATTGGACAAGATAAGAACTTCACTTTCTTCATCCAAGTAAAACAGACAGAAACCCTGGTGCTCTAGGAAAATAGACTGCTGCTATTTTTCTTGGCAGGTATGCAGAAGAGCAAGCTCAGACGGATGAATTTCCTGCTCCTTTACTTGAAGCCTGTTAGTCATACTGCTGTGAAAGGAAACTAGTGCTTTTTTTCCTCATTTTTTTTAACACTAGTCCTAAAGTAAAAGTTAGATCCGACTTCCACCAGCCAACTTACCTTAAGCTCTAACACCAGGTCCATCCGCTTCTTCCCAAGTGGGTTGATGTCATTAAGAATCAGGGCAATAATGATATCAATACCATTGGACTCATGAGTGGCAATGCAATTCTGGGGGGGAAAGGAAAAGCTGTTTTTAAAAAAAAGAGTGTCTTTGAAGAGTCTTAACTTCCTCCATTGTTCAGTCTCTTTTGTACCTGGTTTTCATGGCAAGGGCCTTGGCAATACTCTGTTAGACTCTCCAGAGTTTGGTTGATGAGGGCAACGTTCTTCTCATTGATGTAGAGTCCAAGCAGACCAAGACCTCCTGTGGTGCTTCCACAGATACAGTCTAAGAACTGAAGCGTCTCACAAACAAGGTTGTAGTTGTTTTTGTTGTTTTGACAACGAAGGAAGTTCTAAGAAGAATAGAAAGAGTTAACTTTTCATGTACTTAACCAGTAGGGAAACAAAACTCAATTTAAGAACAATAAAGGAATAGTCCATGTATACTGGTGATTATGTGTTTTGCATAACAAAAGGTATGAATGAGCAGGTACACAAATATCTTTAGAGGAAAAAAAAAGATTATGTCTCCGAAACATACATGGAAAAAAAATTCAGTCTTTTTGTAAACCTATGTACAAGTGAACATTTGATAGATTCTTATTTTTTTGTATATGTATGTTGGGGGAGAGGAGTAAATAAAATGATGTTTCTTCCTTTACCATTACTGCTTATACTCAAATCTTTAAAAGAGCCTTGATCAAAACAGGTACCAAGAACCAACTACCAGCTCAATTACAACATTAGTCATCACTAGACACTGTATAACTGATTATACGGAGCTCAAGACTGAAGAGTTCAGTAACCGAATTCTCCGCTTTACAAGCCCAGTGGAAAAAAAAGTCACAGAAAAAAAATACACACAAGCCTCTGTGAATACAAGGAACTTGTCTTCATATCTCTGTAAATACAAAGACACAGTTTCCATATTGTAAAGATATCAGAAATGACCTCACTTACACATGCAAATGATAATTAGGCCATTTGGCATCGGTAATAAAAAGCATAAGAAAGCGCCTGGGCATTGTCTAAAGTTTAAAAGCAAATGGAAGGATGTGTTCGTAAGAATTCACAACGATCGGCCAGAGAAACACCGTACTGTAGTCGAGTTCGACTCATCGAAATGATATCGGTAAAACTGAATGATGCTCAGTCTGACCCACCTGTAGGTCCCGGTTGTGATTCTCACAAAGTAGCTGGAGAAAGCGAAGGATAGGCTGCATAATAACAATCACAAAACTCATCTCTCCTTCATCCTGGTTCTTGTCCCCTGTGCTGGGCTGACCATCTGCCGAGGCGAAGTGGTCCTCAGGGTCAGCTTCACGCCGATAAGAGTTAAAGGCCTTCTTGGTGGCAGATGAGGCCTCTAATAGCTGCTCTTTCACATCCTCTGTTATCACCACAGTTGAGTCTTTTGCTATATAGAAGCATAAATCACATACTAAAAACAGAGTCAGAACTAAAATAACCCTCAATTCATGAATCTTTTTTTTCTATTTTAAAATTTGGAAACAAATATGAAATCAGCAATTTTCAAACTGGGCGTCTTTTAGTGTTAACCACTCAACAGGTGACCTCTGACCTTTTTTGCGAACAGGGGCATCTTTGTCCTGGTTGTCATCGTCTCTCTTCCTGTTTCCCAGGTCACTTGTATTTACTGTCACCGTGGCTTTGATCTCTAGCTGGGCTGACTTCATGCGGTCATAAAAGACCCGGAAGAACTTTTCAGATTTCTTATCTTCTGTCAGACGGCAAAAGAATGAACGCTGGAGACAGCAAGGAGAGCAAAACAAAATTATTATATAACCATAACAATGTGGTGTCTGCCGCTGTAAAATGGAAAGAACATTCAGTGGTGTCGAATTCTGTGCTGAAATTTGTTTAAGTTCACTTGTAATGGGAAAAATACAAATTAGAGCTCAAATAATTTGTCAGTTATTCAAAACAGTTGATCATCAGAAAATAAATCTGCGACTATTCTGACAGGTTTGCATGGTATAGAGTTTAAACCATAAAATTTAATATCTTTAGGCAATGGCCTGCTTAGACAAAACAAGCAGCGTAAAAAGAAAGTTACTATAAGATGTCTGGGAACTTCTTTTTTTTCTTTTTTGACATTTAAGAAATAAAATGAGAAAACAGTCCAAGGTAATTTTTTTCCTAATATAAATTACCACACTGTCTCAGGTAAAAGTAAAACAAAAAACAAATCATTACTTTATATTAGAGAACTCTTCTTTATAGGACCTTCACAAAATATTATATAACTGTAATGAAGCAAGCCCAGCTTTACTGTGATGTGAGGATTTAAATGCTGCAGCTATTGCTGTGGAACGAGGTCACGCAGAATTAGGACACTTTTCGTGCCCAATGTATACACTGTGTCCCAACCCACAGGTCTGTTGTTTTGATTATGTAAGAGCTGTTAGCGGTGGAGCCTATGGAAAGGCTTTGACCAGCCAAAGCAGCCTTGCCACATTAACAGGGTGAAAAATGACACGGGAGGGAGAAGCCTGGCCTACTTACACAGATACAGAAATGGAGATGGTGGGAAGTCGGGAGGAAAAAGCTCAAGGCAAAAGACAGATACCAAGCAGTGAATAAGGGGGTCAGAAAGGAGGGGAGAAAAATAAAACTTATGATTGAGATAGGGAAAACAAGAGCAAGTGATAGGGAGTGAGAAAATGTTATCAGACATGGTATCTAGGCCAGCTCTCAAAGTTTGTTACATAACCATATGGTCTTTTCAGGTTAGATGTAAAACTAGGCTAGTTGAGAAAACAAATACAGTAAATGATAGTCACATGGAAAATGTTAAGCAAAAATAGACAAAGCAAGCTTTGTTTCTCTTACTCTGAGGACATTGTCTAAATGGGTTTATACTAAGACAATTATATGCCATGCAATTCAATATTTAACAGACTAACTGTGCTGAATTTTTCATTCAAAAACAAAAAAATCATGACAAACCAATTAGGGAGCCAAAAAGAGCATTTATGTGGCTTATTAACACAACACAATACAGGGCTACAACAGTTTTACAGCCTGGTTTCTTTCAAAGAAACAATGACATAACTGTGTGCTTGTGCCCCAAAGCAGATTCCAGTGCCTTGTGCCCCACCCTGGCCCTCCACCACTGAGCAGCAGCCCTCCTGCACGTACACACTCTGCCAACTCAGGGACAAGGAGACAGCAACATGGGGAGGGGAGAGCTACCAACCAAGGCCATCATGCAATAAACAAGTTGATGACAAAGTGAAGAGTGCAGAGAGGGGATTAGATACAACACTGGCAACCCACTCACTGCTCACACATCACAGCATACTTGAGGAGGGAAGGGTTGAGGGTGACAGTAATGGTCATGCCTGCCTGTCTTTGCTCATATAACTCTGCCCTCCATCAGTCGGCTAAAGCGTGGGCCTGCAGGGGGTGGGGGAGGCTGCGAGGAAGCCAGGGTGCAAAGGGTGAGGTCTGAGGAACGGTGCTAGGATAACACACAATGATTAAACCAGAGCAAACACAGAAGAGCACTCACCATCGCTCCCTCACCCTTACCATTACATAACTCAAACACACACAGGCTTGTACAGTACCAGCACACGCAGGCTGGAAAGCACATACGCTAATACGCCCACTGACTTTTACACTCACGAAATTGGGTCAGCTGTCTCCGCCATAGGCACATGCCAATTCAGAGAGGACACACCCACATATCACACATGCTCTGCAATACAGTATTCTCTCCTAAACTCTGTGGATGCCAACTTTATCCTTATGTAATCATATTCCTTTTTCGCAGCCTATCATTTTATTAAAAATATCCTATGCTAGAGATATTACATTGCGTCATATATATTCAGGCCTTGCATGCTAAGCAAGAGTGTCTCATAAGGTGAATCAGGTTAAACTGAGCCATTGCATTTCACTGTGGTAGAGACATGTTTGTTTAACAGCGGAAGCGAATGTTTGTTTTTTTTCCCAACAGATTTTTCACCTGCATCAGAGGAGTATGTTGTTTTTTTTGTTTTTAAAAAACACCAGTTCCTAAGAACTGAACTGACGATGGAGTGACTCACTGAAACAAAGACATGTGCATAAGTAAGGGACACCGTAGTAAAGGAAAAACAGCACAGCAAAACTTTTACCGTATGATTTCTTCAGAAATGTGACAACAATCAAAAGTGAAAACCTGCACTTTCACGTCTAACCATGTTGCTGCATGTGTAGCATTTGGATGCTAGTCCTTACGCGTTCGTTTGCAAAATCTGTGCTGCTGTATCAAGACGCCATCTGTGTTTTGATGGCACTTGAAAAACAAGAACAAGACTGGCATAATGGAGAGATGACGTTATGGATGAAGTAACACATGGTGGTCAAGGCAAGGAGAGAACGCAGTGATAGTAACAAAGGAGGATAGATGAGAGGGACGAGCATGTCACGGGCCCCTGCAGTGCTGGGTAAACACAGAGCCTGTCTGTATCTATGGAGGCAAACCCTAAGTGGAAAGAGACAGAGAGGAGCAGGACGGGGTGGGGGCGGACAGCACTGAAAAACAAGGTCATAGCGCTTTCCCTTCTCTCCTTCCGTTCCGCCACTTGGCATCAACAAAGGGTTGTTATGTAACAGCTATTTATACTCGCGCTCCCTTTTCCTTTCACCCTCCCTCTCTTGTCAGGCAGCACCACATGTAAACCAAATGGAGCTGATGCTCTGCTCTACTCCTTCAAGACCTTTTCCCCGTGCCTTGGCTTCTTCCTTCTTTCTGTAAATTAGCCACCTCTGCTATCAGACTTTTTTTTTTAGATTCACAATACCGGTTTGACGCACCTGCACATCAAGTGCTTTGGAGGGAAACAGAGCAGCGTGCCATGCAGTTAGAAGCCAGATGGCTGACGGGTAAAATGTTAAAAGTTGTCATGTCACAACAAAATCTACAGCTGACTGAGATCTCTCATAGCTGTAGCAAAAAGAAAAAAAAAGCTGCTATGTGACAGAAATAAATTGGTGAGGAGCAAACAAGTGCAGGAGGCTGAATGTAAAATATCAACTTCTAGCGCATCTGTGCATTAGCCTTACATGACAACAAACTGTGCGTGTGTAAGGGAGTTAACTGAGCATGCAGCTGGGTTATTCTGTGGTTTATTTCTGTGCACTATGTAGGCCATGAGTAAATAGTTAACGGTGTTACGTGAGAACAAGATACCCAAGATCCAACAGGTGCTCAGCATGTCAGTCACACAAACCAACTTATATTTCCCCTGGTGTGCTTTCTTCAAGAGAGAAGAGAGCAAAAGAAATGCTTGATTTAAAATTCAAGCTTTAAGCTGTCAGTCACAATCATAATTTTTGCATTTACAGTGATGAACCCTGGCTTTGATCACAGGCTTCCTTTAGACTTTTTTAGGAAACTATCCAGTAACTAAAAGAACATAAATATTTGCACTGAATGGTACAGTTCTAGCACTGCAGGATAGCTTTCTCTGCAAATAAATCTCCCTTTCCAGAACAAACTTAAGAATGTGAGGGTAAGAAGGGCTCCAGTTTCTCCTCAGTCCCCTCTGTGTTTCCTCAGCCCTCCGCCCTCTCTCCCCACTGCCCCAGTTCCGGAAGCCCAGCATGACCCAGTTTGGGCCGGCAAGAGAACGCAAGGGAGCGAAGCTGGAATGTTTTGAAGGCTGAGACATTCCTCATTGTTCATTCACACAGACCTTATGTAACACAGACTGATCACGTGATGTAGCTCTGCAGCAGCCGTGGGAAGCCAAGGCATTATCTCTGAAACAGTGGCTTCCTCTAATCTGATTATGCAAGCTCCTTGCTTACACAACAGAGACGGACACACGAACAGAAAGATGGGGATCCACTGACAGAACAACAGACAGATAGACACGAAGAAGACATGCAGAGAAAAATAGAGTTTACAGTGGCTCAGGCTGAACCAGAAAGAAAGCATTTATTTACACTGCCTAATGTACAACTAATAATTTCCAGAATGAAAAAATATTAATATTTTTTATATAATGGTCTACTGCTGACTACTGACATTATTGACAGCTGGTCTGGTCTATCAGCCAAATGATATAGTACTAGGCATGAGGGGGAGCTGCCTCAGTAATGTACATGTGCAGCTATGGTGGCACACTGACCCACATACTGTAGATTGTCTAGTAATGAAAAATTCCCTCCATTACAAGCGGTGTTTCTTACACTGATTGTATTGTAGCAGATCACAGGTAAATGTATAATTTCTAGAGTGAGAAGAAGATTCAGATATGTATCAACTGTTCCACTGTAGACAACAGACAAAAAATGTTTTATTCTGTTTTTAGAGTCCATATTTATATGGTAGAAATTTTTTGGTTGACTGACCTGGATGGTAGTATTTCCACCTTCCAGCAGCGCAATAGCCAAGAGGATGCTTTCTTGGAAGACTCGGTCGCTCGTGGTGTTCATGATGAGGTCAATAACCAGGTCAGAGGCTCCTTCTTTATCCAGATGACATTGTACCTCTGCCAGGCTCATTTCCCCACGACTCAGGCCGCCAGGTCCCCCTAATGCTGCATGACCGAGACAAGACAAGGGGAAAAATCAGAACTGGCTATGTCAGGCACATGGCATGTGATGTTAGTATTACTAAAGATTGCTGTTACCGAAGTCATAATTCTATTAAAGCACACAGTTAGGTCCATAAGTATTTGGACAGTTACACAATTTTTGTAATTTTGCCTCTGTAAACCAACACAGTGGACTTTAAGTCAAACAATCAATATGCAATTGCAGACATTCAGCTTTAATTTAAGATTTAAACAAAAGCACTGCATTAACTGTTTAGGAATTACAGCGATTTTTATACACAGTCCCCCATTTTCAGAGGCTCAAAAGTAATTGGACAAAAGTAACATAAATTTAAGTATGAGGATTGTTTTAATACTTTGATGAAAATCCTTTGCGGTCAATGACTGTCTTCAGTTGCTGCTTGTTTGTGAGTCTCTCTGCCTTCAGTTATACATTCAACAACTGAAAAGCATGCTTTATTGGGCTGAGATCAGGTGACTGATTTAGTCACTAAAGAATATTCAGTTTCTTTACTTTGAGAAACTCTTGGGTTGTTTTTGCAGTATGGTTTGGGTCATTTCATTTGCACTGTGTCCGATCGGTTTTGCAGCATTTAGCTAACTGAGCAGAGAGTATAGCCCTGTACACTTCAGAATTCTTCCAGCTACTTCTATCAGCAGTCACATCATCAATAAACAAAAGTGGCATGGTTCCACTGGCAGCCATAGATGCCCATGCCATGACATTTCATCCATCATGTTTGACAGATCATGTGGTTTGCTTTGAATCATGAGCTGTTTCTCTCCTTCTCCATACTTTTCTCTTTCCATCATTCTGGTACAAGTTAATCTTGGTTTCATTTGTCCAAAGAATGCTTTCCACAACTGGGCAAGTTCTTCTAGATGTTTTTTTTTTTTTTTTTTAAAGTCTAATCTGGCTTTCCTATTCTTGAGTGTAACCAGTAGTTTGCACCCGTATTTACATTCACGAAGACATCTTTTGATTGTAGATTTTGACAGTGATATGCATACCTCGAGAGTTTTCTTCACTTGGCTAGTGGTTGCGAAAGGGTGTTTATTAACCAAGGAAAGAATTGTGCAACAGTTTTAATTGTCTTATGTGGCCTTTCAGGCCTTTTAGTGTTGCTGAGCTGGCCAGTGCATGTCTTCTTTTTAAAAATGTACCAGATTGTTGATTTGGCCACTTGTAAAGTTTTTGCTGCGTCTCTGATAGGCTTATTTTGGTTTTTCAGCCTAATGATGGCCTCCCTCACTTGCATCAGCATTTCTTTGGACCTCATATTGACAGTTCCAGTGAAACACTACCAAATGCAAGTTCAACACTTGGAATCAACTCCAGATCTTTTATCTGGAGGCCTGTTCTCTCATCATGGAATAATGATGGAACAGGCCTCACGTGGCCATGAAATTGCTCGTCAGACAATTGTCCAATTATGTTTGAGCCTCTGAAAATGGGCAATATGGCTGTAAAATAATATGGCTTTAGTTTTTAATTAGTTAATGCAATTAAAGCCGAATGTCTGCACTTCAATAACATCTTGATTGCATGATTTAAACTCAACTGTAGTGGTGTACAGAGATAAAATTACCCCAAAAAAAAGTGTCACTGCCAAAATATTTGTTGACCTAACTGTATATAAATTATACTTACTTTCACAGTTAATGAAACATTGGACAACCTAAAATCAAATAAGAAAAAAAAACCAAAAACCCAATGTACTCAAAACTTTTCAAAATTTAATACAATCATGTGAAAAAGAAAG
This sequence comes from Paratilapia polleni, assembly GCA_015106735.1. NCBI lineage: Eukaryota > Metazoa > Chordata > Actinopteri > Cichliformes > Cichlidae > Paratilapia > Paratilapia polleni. Next base: position 25,021 of record VUQI01053794.1, on the reverse strand, counting down.
TTTTAACAGGACACCCTTACTGCTTCCATGGGATTTTAGAGGGTAAGTGGCAGCCAAGTACTGATAATCAAATGCACTTGATTGGCTGATCATCAGCAAGTGTGAGCACCTATACAATAGGTAAAAAAGCAGAGTTTTGTCAGTTTGCTGGTCTGGAGCAACACAATGCCACAATCTTCCCAGGAGTGGACATCCCAGCAAATTCACCCCAAGGTCAGACCATGCAATGCTCAGAGAAACTGCAAGAAAATCCAAGACCTACCCCACAGGCTCTACAGGCCTCAGTTAGCATGTTAAATGTTCATGTTCATGACAGTAAAATTAGAAAAAGATTGAACAAGTATGGCTTGTTTGGAATGGTTGCCAGGAGAAAGCCTCTTCTCTCTAAAAACAAAATGACAGCACGGCTCAGGTTTGCAAAGTTCAGCACAAACACCTCATAAGAATTGTCAAGAATGGTGATGATTTGGAAGGGTGATGAAGGGTGATGATTTGGGCTTGTTTTGCTTCCACTGAGTCGACCATGAACTCCTCTGTATACCAAAATATTTTAGAGTCAAATGTGAGGGCATCTGTCCGACAGCTAAAGCTTGGCCAAAAACTGGTTCCTGCAGCAGCACAATGCTCCCAAGCACACCAGCAAACCTACAACAGAATGACTGAAAAAGAAAAGAATCAAGATGTTGCAATGGGCGAGTCAAAGTCCAGACCTCAACCTGACTGAAATGCTATGGTAGGACCTTAAGACAGCTGTGCATAAACAAAATAGCCGTAAACCTCAATGAAATGAAGCAATGTTATAAAGAAGAATGGGCCAAAATTCCTCCACAACGAGACTGATAAAGTCATACAGAACAGGATTACTAAAGTTATTGCTGCTAAAGGTGTTTCTACAAGCTACTGAATAATGTGGTGTACTTAGCTTTTCGCGGGACTACATAGAGTCCTGTGAAAATATTCTTTTTCACATGACTGTAAAGCGCAACAACTTCATTCTTGGCTAAACAATCCTTTAAATCCTATTAAGATTTAACGGGTCAAAAACTACAGTGCTATTAATTCTTTACTGACCACCTGTGCTGTGCAACTGTACAGTTGTATAATTCATTGTACATGTCTTTGCCTGCACATTCCCCCTTGAGGCCCCAGCTTCAGGCTACATATGGAATCACAGTCTGGGTCTTGTTTCTGCAACAGGTGCAAAGGCTGTTTTCACGGGAAGTAGCAGCTTGTCACCTAGCAACGGTAAAAAGTGGATCATGGAGGGGATGGGTTTACTTCCTGTGATCTGGAAGTTTGCCAACACGTCGGTGCACATGGGAAAGATGGTGAACTGGGTACAGCTGTAATCATCTCTGCTTTTGATGTCCATTAAAAGAGTTTTTATACATCTGAGCTACTTCTCACAAGGTTTGCAAAATGAGTGACTTTCTTTAAATCAGTTCTTAAAGCACATTTTAATAGATTTGCTTTTCTGTGACGTCTTTTTTTAAATAGTTTTTCAATTTGTAGTTTTTACTGTTATTGCCTTTATTATCGTAATGGTATTCATTTTCTTTTTTTTAAATTTACATTTTTGTGTTTTGTATTGTGTGTTCTTTTGTTGTTTTAACACTCTTAACTTTACATTTATTTTATCTCTTTTTGCTGTCATTACTGGCTTTGTGTTTTGCTTGTCTATCAAAGCACTATATAAATTATGATACTATACTATTATTAATACTACAACTACTACTACTAGTAGTAATAATAGTAATCGTATTATTATTATTATTATTATTATTATTATTATTATTATTGCTAGTATTCTTGCCACAGCAGACACAAGCTGTTCTGATTATTAGGTCAACAGAGTCACAGCACATTGTACTGACACCAGTATAGTATGTCCTCCCAAATCTATATGATGATAAAATGTCTTACATCACACTTGGTAGAGACCAACCGACAGCTCAAAGGAAGAAAATAGGTGCATTGCTTTAGTATTTTGACTGGAGATAGTAAAAAAGTGACAATGTTATCAGGTAGTGCTAATGATATTTTGCTCTGTGTGCTCAAAGGGCAGTTCACAACCCAACTCAGGAGCTGATAACCAGCTCAGGGCCAGACAGATAAAGTCCCATCCTTATATAACAATTACTGAACGAGGTTTGCCACACTACAACTTCAGAGGCAGAAAAAAATTGGCTAACCAAAAGGAAAAGGTTTATCTAGACTTTGCTCTCAAATAGTAGTTGTAGTCATGTTTGGCAGCAAAAACTCCCTCCTCTTTGGCAGTCCTTTGGTTAATGCTTCACACAGACACCAGCTCTATTAGAGATATTGAAATCTGTGTTCCCTTGGCCTTTGGTGCAGGAAGTAAACACCACTGAAAAGAATTAACAATAAACTTCTGTGCTGGTTGTCGGAGATGAGTAACAAGAGTCGTGGCGTCCCACCTGATTGGCTTTTGCCCGGTCCAACCGCGCTGAGGGGGCCATTGCTAAATGACGTCAGGCTGTCCCTCCGCCCACCACTCCTATGGAAGTTGCCATAGTAACGGTTCACCAGAATCTGTCTCAGTGCCTCGCCCTGCAAGAGAAGAAGAAAGGGAAGGATGTAATGATGTGATGTCTGTGATGAGAGAGAGCGAGAGAGAGGGAACAGCTTGTGTAATGGGATAATATGCATCATCACTGATGTATTGTGCATTTCAGTTCTCTACAAAGACTCTAAAACACCCCAGCCTCAGAATATTACAGAGTGTCTACAATTACGATCACACTCTGTCAATAGTCCAACTTTTCATTCTAAATATCTAATTTAAAAAAAAAAAAAAATCCTAAAATTCAATGCAGGACAAACTTTTAGGTATAGCATAAAGTTTCTGCTATTTACCACCCACATGACAATATTATTAAGGGTATCATCGCAGCAGTGACCCTGTGTAGTGACAATGTGAGGTCCTGGTTTTCACTTAGACAGACCTGGGGCCAGGCCTCCCACACTGTGAGTCATCCACTGTCGAGCAGTCAGCAGCACGACTTTGGCGTTGTCATGGAAACCGCAGCCCATAGCTACCTGACAGACCTCCCATGGGATAAAGTGAAGGAAATGAAAGAGAAGGCTTTTTTGTGTTTGTGTGCAATTATGTGCAAATCATTGTCAGCTGTGGGTGGTCCTTGATAGACGACAGGAGTTATGTAAGCTCCGCTGCCATAGTTATGCTCCTGAGGTCAGGATTACTTTATGTAGGAGGTGCGGAGAAGACTATTCTCATCTTTTATTGGCTGGAGGTTAATCAATGGTATGCATCGTGCCTAACAGCAAAGCACAATATCTGAAGTCGTGAGGCATGAGCCAAATCCTTATGGCATCTTTACAGGAAGTCATCTAAACCATCCCTACAAAGCAAGTCTAGAAGGAAATCTTGCCACTCAGCAGACATCTTGACCTCAAGGCACGTACTTGGGCAGTTATTTTGAAGCATTATCTTATTTCATTTCAATGGCCACCAGGAAATAAAATCTCCATGATAAAAAGATATAGATTTTGCCCTAAAATAAGGCTTTATAAAGCTTCTTCTCCCTGTATATTTTACTTCTACCACCATTTTTGCCGTTGTGAAATTCTCAAACAGGAGTTTCTTTATGATGTTCAGAAAATTCAATAACATTGCCATAAAAAAAGGCCTGTGGAGTAATAAAATATATATTGCTTATTTGGTATAACTGCAAAATACATGCAGGGTGCCAGCAGTGATGATGTCTTGTTACATATATTTATTGAACACGTAAATGGTCAGTGAATAAACCTGCTTGCAAAAAAAAAAAAAAAAAAAAATTTTTTCTCACGGAGATAAG
>VUQI01053794.1:10605-21159 GCA_015106735.1 Paratilapia polleni | reverse complement strand
TACATATTGATGAACTCATCAGTGGCTGCCTCTAACAGCATTGATCAGACACAGTCATGCCTGAGGCTCTGTAAAGTCTCTGCTTTGTCATAAACACCATTAGAGAGAGAATGCAGAGGAAAATGTTTTCTTTCTTCAGTTAAACAGTAACTGACTGATTAGTGTTTCACTCAAGATCCAGTTAAAAGGAGAGTTATCATAAACCCAATAGGCAAAAAGAGTCAGGTCACAAAAAGGTAATTTTTCATTCAATATGCATTATTGTTTTACGTCTAAATCTCACTATGACTCTCTCTACTGTTGGGGTTTTCAGTTAAGCTGTCATACTCTTAAAAGTACCTACCCTCTTCTGGTCCTCCAACAGCTTCTCAGGCTGGTTGTGATCCAGCTGCTGTGTGCAGTGAGTAGTGTGAGCATAGTGGTCGAACAAACACAAACACAGGGTTAGTATTCATGCAGCACAGAGAAGGCAATTGTCAGGTTAATTACCACATCTTGTACCCATTCAGCTGTTTCAAGTGGTCATGCATAGGTCTGCTCAGTGTGAGTTGCCATGCTTTTATTTGAAGGTCAGAAACCAAGGAAGCATTGTGGCTGTGGAAGGTTAGGAGAGCTGTGATAGGAGATGTGTACAGCGCTGACTGTGTTGGAATGCTCAACGTGTCCAGTGAGATAAGATGCTTTCTTCATTTTGTAAATTCCATTACTACCACTGAATATGTTTTTTCCCCACAGTCTAGACTGTAAGTGTCTTTTTTTTAATTCTTTGAACTTGAAATAGAATAACGAATATATTAAAGTGACAAGTCTCAGTTTTGTAACAGACAAAACTTTGACCGTTTTTACACATAGGGCTCAAACTCTAAGGATTCTAAGGTATTTGGACACTTATTCATGACGTTAAACAAAACCACTAAACAACTGAACTATGAAATTCTGTTGAAATGCGCCCCAGCTCTAAAATACAAGGTAGGTTAATGCTGCCTACATCAGCCTATAGGACACTCATGCAAAAGAGATTCTCAATCTCAGGAGTTTCGCTTCCTGTTTGAATAAAGGTTAAAAAAAAAAAAAAAAAAATCATAAGCAGCGGAGGACTGCTGACAATCCCCAAAACACAGACATCATCACAGATGCTTGGTGATGCCCTCCAAAGTCTTCACTGCAGCCACCTTCAGCTCTTGCTTTTTGTGGGGTATGTCTTGTCTGGCCTTTAGGTAGTCAAATGCATGCACAATAGGACCAAGATCAGATAAAAGACTCGGCCAGAATGACAAAATCTTGTCCAAGGAGTTTTTGCTTATTTGGCTAAATGTGACTCTACAGGATGCTTCTGTATACCTCTCTTATCTATTGCTTTGGCTAGCTGCAAAAATCAAATAAATACCAGGGGATGGTTTCCATTTAGAAGCCTAACAGCTCAAGCCCTTCATTTTTTAACTGTAACCTGGCCTGTTTATGAGGCTCATGAGAAGCATCTTGTAGTGAATCCTCTGAGGTTTTTGTCAAGTCTCCTCTTCAGTTTTGACCACAAAACATGAACGCCTACATCCTGGGAGTCAGTCATAATGTGCGTTTTTCACAAGACTTGCGCTTCTTGCATACCAGGTTGACTTCAATTTCCTTTCTCTGCTTTTCTGTCCTCATCTACCATTTCTCTGAATTAATCCAACTATTTTGGTAAAGCAACTATGTTTGATATCTCTGTGATAGTTTTTGTTCCTTTTTAAATCTTCAGTTGTATAGTCACCAATTTACTCTTCATACAAACAGCGAGCTCCATCCCAGTCTAAATGTCAGGTCTTAACAGAAATCAGAACTCGACCGACTTTCTCTGCATACAAACTAATGCTGAAACAGCACTCAGCTGTCCAACAAACATTTGAACTGATTTTGAATCTTTGCAACTGGGATACAATGTGTTCAAATGGCCATTTCCCCTCAAACAGCGCTGACAAAAACCCCAAAAACACCCAACCTAAAGCCGAAACTATGCACTTTAGTCCAGTTTGCTGAAGCAGAGTCTGAGAAACAAAAATGTGTAACTTTACAAATAAGTCAAAGTTTTTAAAATGATGAGTATGCATTTCTCACAGTTGGAGTTAAGAGACGGATATCACTTTCTCACATGACTATTTTTTAGGGTAAACATAAAACGTCAGTACCTGGTTAGCTTAGCTTAGCATAAAAAGTAGAAAGCCTAGCTCTGTGTAAGGGTAAAATAAATAAAAAAAATTTTAAAAAAATCAAAATACCAGTATCTTTATTAATTTTGTTTTAAACAATCACATGCCCATAAGAATGATGAAACATATTTTGGTTTTCGTAAACATTCATGCTGTTCATGCCGACTGTTTATGATTACTGGCTGAAGCATTTTTAATGTAAGTGATAGGGAGTAAAGTTTACAGTACCCCTTCTGTAAAAGCTTTATAATGAGTCAAGAGACGGTTACTTTCCAGTTTAAAATTTCCACTGTGCTTCCTCAGACATTATTTCCTTTCTGTGCTGTGGACAGTAACTCAATGCAGGATTTCCTATGAAGAGCCAGTAAATTTGAAAGTTTGATTTGACTAACTCAGACAGTTGAAACTTCAATTTAGCTTCAAATTAACTCATAAAAAAACATGACAAATGATGTTACGTACACTGAATGCAATAAGGGAAGTATTTACTTTAATGTCTAGTATAAATAGAGCAAATGTTTACAGAAAGGCAGAACTCTTTCAATGTTCATAAACATCTCCAGCTATAATTTTAAGATGGCACTGAAAACTGAACAGTTCCATAGATTGAGTGTTAGCTGGGCATATTACATCTGTGGACTCCCATTACTGGCTGAATGACAATGTCACGGGTCTATCACTGGGTCATTCCCCAAAATGTCAAAATCTTAATATTTTAGAAAACCACAGAAACCTGAGCAAAAACTGAAATCACACTGCAACTGTCAGGTGAAGCCAGGAATGAGTAAACACAAAGTGACAGGTTCTCCAGTTTGACCCATGCTCTGAGCAAGATGTAACAAAAAGCACAATAATCCACTCTAGAATCATTTATAGAGATGTACTATGGGCCCCTAAAGTCCTCCTGGGTTAACCCAAACAATGGGAATTCAGATTAGACAACATTTTGTAGTATGTAAATTTAGTACCTCTATATAGTAGCGCTGTTCAATGAGAGAAAATTAAACTGGAATAAGGTACGGCTCTATATACATTGTTATGTAAAAGGACAGGGTATGAGGGCAAGAGGGGAAAAGACAGCAAAGGGGCGATGGGGTTAGAGTTACATAATCATTCCAAAAGAAACCAGGCCACTAAACCAGTGACACAGAGATGCTTACTGAAGCCATCTGTTACCAAAAACACAGAGGACAACAAGTGAACAAGTAAAAGGCAGAGTGGGAATGAAAGAAAGAAAAAAGAAGACTGAGATATACAGACAACTCTGTGTTGTCAAAACATATACCTCTCAGTCTCAGGTGAACTGAAGGGCATGATATACGTATGCAGGCAGCAATAACTAATTTACCTTGACACTTTTGCCAAGCTCAAAAAAATGCAAAATTTGCTACTGGAAAGTCCACCTCAAAACGTGATAAACCGACAACTATGCTCGATAAGAATGAGACATTTAGTTGGGCAAAGTGAAAGGCAGGTCATGATGGTAAGTTACTCTGAACTACTAGATAAATGAAAGGAAAAATCCCAATAAGTACCTGGTGTTCTACTGGAGAGACGAAAACAACCAGAAGACACTCTGTCAACTGGTGTTTTGAGGACACTGGTGGAGAGTACTATCTAAAAGCCACTTAGAAACTTTGGATTGAAATCTGATGACTATAAAACCCTGAGCATATTACTTTCACCCTTGTGCCTTGTATGGAACCAAGTGAATTCGCAATATTTTTCTACGCATTTATTAAGCCTTTTGTATTAATTTATCACTAATCTGGGTTTCATCAAAGGCTATGCAAGTATTCAAAGAAGATGTGCAAAAGTTGCTAACTTGAAGGAGGATGGGAAAAGGAGGAGAAAATTTACTGAAACAAATATTTAAGTAGTAAGAAGTACACTTAGTTTTCATGAACCAATGCTTTTAACACTAATATCAGCTAAAGCACACCCTGAATATACCTGATGTGGCACAGTTAACACTGGACCTGTTGTAAAATAATGTAAAAAAGACAGCCATGTTTCTGTAAAAACAACCATCCTTTTACTCTTAGACATAACATCTTCACAGTAAAGAATTGCTTCCCAAACTATAATAAACAGGAGGACTGTTTTCAGATATGTGACCGTTTTAACGTGTTCCAACATGTTTGTTAACAGGAAAGTGAGATACACATTTTGTTTGTTGGTGTGTGTGCGTGGGTGGGGGTGAAAAAGCAGAATGAGACAGAACAGGAAAGAGAAAGTGACAGACAGAGACATAGCATGAAAGAAGAAAGGGAAAACACAGACTATACTCATGAGTTCTTTGGAATAGTTGAAATGCAAATAATGGGATTTTAGCAAATGGCATTGAAAAGCTACACAATTAAGTTTATCATGAATCTTGCACCTTTTTAAATTATTATCTGTGCATAACAGCAGCTATGACCTATGATATCTAATGTTTCCAGTACTTCTGATGATGACCAAAATGTTGATGCCTTCTACTCATCCTAATACTTAAGACTTGTTTCATATAAAGTCCTTTATGAAGCCAGGCGAGATATGAGACGTGACTTGTGTTTTCAATGTCAAGACTTTTTGACAAGCACAACAACTGATTTAATCCTAGCAGCAGACATAACAGTGGGGCAGAGTTCAGCATCAGGTTGGGGGCTACACATTCACACACTGCAGGATCAGCATCTTTCACAAGTCTGTAGACATGTTTTCCCTGTCACTACATCAAACAAAGCAAAATTCTGATCAGAGTAGATATGTGCAGCTCACCACTCCCCACCCTCACCACAGATACCACAGAATAACCCTTCACATCTGCCACATCCGCCCAAACTACAGTGTATTCCACCAAACTGGAATCTCCCCAGGGCAAACCCCTGATCAGTCTCACACCTCTCAGTTCAACATAAGAGGAAGAAAATATGTGGGGACACACACACACACACACACGTACGTACAAACAACTCATTCTACTTTATGTTTTTTTTTCCTGACAGTGCGTAAATAAATATGTCTTGGCAGGTTGAGGCTGAGTCATGTTTAAACCAGTGGTGAATGACATGAAAACTGGGGTTTACCACTCAACCTCTTGTTATGCGCAGACAGTAAAGCAGACTAAATTAAAAGACCGTGCACTGTCATTTACGTTGTAGCTGACCTACTTCTATACCAGAGCTGTAAAATTAATTTCTGTCTTGACCAGAGCTGGAAAAACCTGCAGCGAGAAAATGTGTTAAGTAGATTTAAATAAAACAAGTTGAAAAAGATTATTCTTGCCATAGGAAGAAACAGGGCAGTGAAAGGGATGATACATGCCTTATTTTCCAACATGGAGGGCTTGCATAACTGCTTTGACTAGACCACACACACACACACACACACACACACACACACAGACATTAGGGCAGGTGAAGCCTGAAAGTAGAAAGCCTAACACTGTATATCCTGAATTCCTCTGGCTCTTACATAACTCTGACAGTCAAAGAGCAATGAATTTAGCTGATATTCATCTCCCTGACATTTAGCAACGGGATGGTATGCGCACATCAGGGAGGTCAAAAATATACCTCAGGCCGTCTCTGTTTCTGTTTCTCTATTTTTAAAAAATGACTGTAATACTTTGCAGACATTGCTGCATGAATCTACTACATGTGACCCTTATAAACTATGTTTCCTGTTAAACACACACACTCTTATCCTTTTTCTATACCATATATCATCCTATTCTGCTTTGCTCAAAGATCAGCAGAGGAGACAAGAGCCAGCTACGCACTTTCATATCACACCTACGCAAACATTCACAGCCAACCTCATTAAGTTTACACAGAGTGGGTGTGTGTTTGCATCCATGTGAGAAAGGGTGTGAGTGGAAGTGGGGGGTATTTGGAGCAGTTAAGGAATTGTGTCACAATGATTCACTGAGGCCAAAAGGGGGGAAGAGGTGAGAAGAAATGTGAAGTTAGGGACATGGGAGGAGAAAGGCAGGTTTCCACTTTCCTGCCACTCTTACTCAGGAGCTGCTTTTCATGTGCAGACAGACAGAGATGCAACAGAGAAACTCATACAGCCCCCACCCCACCCCCACAGGTGTGCACATGTACATGCATGCGCGCACACACAACGTCAGTGTGGATAAACAGCTCCTCAACACTTTTATTGGCAATTACTGCTGAAGGTCACACATCAGCGGCGGGGCTGAGTTCCAGGAAAAAAAAAGCCTGGTTCTTATGTAACCTCAGCCCAGAGTTGGCAGGGACCCAGGAATCGTGCAGCTCGCAAGCAAGGAAAACTAGGACACAGCCTCACTGACTGCCTCAGCCCTTCACAGCCCAGCGCATTCATTAATACGCACATATACAGAGCACACACACAGTCACAGTGCCCCCTATTGGTGCAGGAGATACTCGGGAGACCCCCGCATGATCTGCATGAAAATAAAAAGACATGAAATGAGGTGATAGGAGCTTTATGGTTTTTATACATTAACCTTAAAAAAAAACCTAAAATTTATTTAGGAGGGAGTATACTGTTGTGCAAAGATATGGAATGCCAATCTTTATACTACTAATAGCTTTAAAGTGTTGACGTCTGAGCATATGTATTTTTAACAAGACTGTCATCACATTTAATTTGTAATGTTTGTCATTTGGTTGTTAAATTCTGCACTTTTACCTCCATTCAATTATTTTAAGTTAGTCTATGATCACTAGTTTAATTCTAATGTATTGATCTATTAACTTTCCAGATTATTTCCATTTCTGTAAATTCATGTTTTTTCTATAGTCTTCCTTTATTTTTGATTTGTATCAAGATATAACCTTTTGACCCCTATTTTCTTAGGTGTCATCTGTTTTCCTGCAATTTATCATGACTTAAATGCTGAATACAGTAAATGTGCCCAAAAATGACTTTAAGTTGCCATAGTGAACATTTTGGCAGAAAGTCAGGTATGTAAATGTGCAGTGTGAGGACAGTGAGTGTGCACAAATAAAGCACTGGCACCTAGGCCAACCAGTGACTGACCACCTTGGAAACTGGAATAGCACAACTTGATTGAGCAACCTGTAGTCAGCACAGCACACATCTCCCAGCCTCTCTCTTTCTCACTGTTTTCAATTGATCTACACACCGTTTTATGGCAGACAATGCAGCAGGTGTTTGAGACAGAATTGGTCCACCACCATTTGTTACCAGCTGTGCCTAAACCCCCACTAACTACAACACAGCTACAGCAGCTGCTACAGTAGGCCTACTGTTAAAGAACAACTAATATTGTTACACAGATGTAACAGATGCTCAGGGAAACAAGGGCATGAATAGAAGAAAAAGAGAAACAACCTTAGACATATCCATCTCATCATCAAAGGCCCTGAGCTGAAAGAGAACAGACGTTTTAAGAGGTTAGATACCAATGCAGGAAGGAAGAAGTTAAAGCAGAGGTCAATGATAAAGCATGTCATGTTAGTTAAGTGAGTTAAGAGTGCTGAAACAATCAAATGCAGCAGCACAGAAAACCGTATTTGTGCATGGATATTAGGCAAAGTGAGCATAATTAGTAAAGTCTCAGAGTGGTGGCTAGCCCCGTCTTACTGGCACCAAGGACAAGCCAAATCCCTTCAAAATAATGGTACTCTTGACAGTTGGGTTATGTGTGATGCAGTATGTGTGTATCTAGTGATGTAAAATCATGTAAAATCCATAAACCTATATGGAGATATAATTTAGTGACATCAAAATCATATATTTCATACATGAAATCACATTGCACATTATCTCAGATTGCTGTTTTTGAGTGAGGACTTGCCTGATGAAAATCCTTTTATTAGTGTTGAAGACTGGTCTTCTAAAAATCTATGAAACTTAGTTCCTGAAATGTTTTTTTTTTTTAACCCAACAGTGTCAAAATTATTTTGAAAAAACAGTAAGAAACTACCAATATATTATATTCTAAAGCGGTGTTCATATAATACAGTATATACAAAGTATATACAGCGCAGTCATACCACCTACAGTGAAGTGCATCATCTCCCCATGAAAATACAATATGCCTTTGCTTGTCAGCATCTCCTACCTTCTCTCCATAACCTCTGTCCTTAGTCATCATCTCCCGAAGAGTCTGCAAAACTTTGATGCAAAGTCTCTCTTCATTTTCCTCCAGCAGCTGTTTGGTATGTTTGATCAGCCTGCACATGCACATTAGAACTTTAGTCTCACTTCTAATGAGTGCCCTTACATTTTTCAATTGTAAATTCCATAGATATTATCATTGCTTACTTGCATATAAAACCTCCGCTCTCACACTTCTTGCGTGAGTCCGTGTTCTCAGGGAAGAGCAGCTCAGGCCGATGCAGCACATCCACCAGAACTGACAACTCAGCCTGGACCAGTGGACGTAGACGGTCCTCGAGAGCGGACACGATGTCCTATATTACAGACAAAGAAACACCCTTAATGTTTGTATGCATAAAATGCCACGAATTACTGAAAACTAAAACAAACTTCACCTGCAGCCTCTCTATGATGTTCCTGTAGTCCCGTGATGCTGTCACTACAGAGTCTCTGCGTGCAGCATTGCGAGCAGTAAGTCTCCAGCTCATGGCTGTCTTCTGGACAATGTTATTGGATTTCACAAACAGGTTGTTCACCTGGTTGTCCAGGTCTACCGGAATGGCTATTGCTCTGCCTTTCGCTAGTGGGTTCACATAGACATACAAAAATCAGCGTTAAATAACTTCAGAATTAAGATACATTGCTAGACCTACTGAATATGATGGACTGATCTGATCTTACCAACATCAGAGAGCACTTTGATACAGTTCTCAACAGAGCCCTTCTGGACTGGCATCAACCAGTTGCAGTGGTAGACCCTGAACACTGCCTGCAACAGCTGCACAAAGACTGGTTGCCTGGTCTGAGTAGAAGATACAAGAGAAAAACAAGAGAAACTGAGGTTTATTAATTTTACTTTTTATCTAGTTAGAAGTAACCACTCACTTTAAAAGGAAAATGTCTACAATACGACAGATTTGTCATCTATAGCACCAATGGCCCAATCAATATCACACACACACACCTCTCAGACAGTGCTGCAGCTGAGCTGCTGTGACAGTACTGTGCTAATACCCACATGCTGTGGTGGTCAGTTACTTTTCTTGCTAATCCATCACCAAATTGCAACCGTGAAAATCTTTCATACTGTAAAACTCCCAAATCTTGACACCCAGATCTTCTGTGTTCCCACTTAAATTGCAACCGATACCTGAAATATTTTTCCCAAAAGAGAAGCCTGCAGCAGAAGATATGACATACATGCAAAGTAATCAAGATGGAAAATACACATCCAGTACAAAACTATACATTTCAGAAACGACTCATTCCAATTAAGGTGTCAATTGTGGTACTTTACAATGTAATTCTAAACTTTGTAACCTGTAGAAATAATAAGAATAACAATAATAATAAATTCAGGCAGCTCTCATGCATTCACAAGAGAAACATTTTTGAACTATCATCTCATTTCATACTTGTTACAAACAGGTTTTATCAAAATGTTTTATGACATAACAGAGCACAGAAAACATACAGATGGGTGACGATAGATTAAATAGAAAACCAACATATAGTAAGGCGTTGGGTCATCATGTGTCACAAGAGCAGCTTAAATGTGCCTTTTCCAGCTCTCAGAAACGCCACTGGAGGAATGAATGCAATTCTTTGAAAACTTATTTCCTCATTTGGTGTTTTGATGATGGAGAGCATTATCTAACACGATGGTCCAGAATCTCCCATTGGTGCTCATCTGGGTGGGTGGTGAAACCATAGCTTATGATTCACATCATTTTTGTGCACATCAACCATTTAACGACCCCTCCTGCTCTGTCGATGAAGGCACTGTCATGTGGAAATCAACCACTGCCATCAAGACAGAAACACTTCATTACTGGATAAGGATGATCACTCAGGACAACTTTGTACTGATTGAGGTGTTTTATTTTGTTTTCCTTTAATTTGTCACCCATCTGTATAGTTTAAGAATAAAACACTATTTCTGTGGATAGTTTTTAAAAACTAAAAGGGGAACATTTGCACATCTAAAAAAGAAAAGATTCATTAGGACCAGGCATGCTAATAATCACTAATGACCATCTTTCAGTTTGCAATGCCCGATTAGCTCTACGGGAACGTGACTAACGGATCTTTGCTGAAAACATACAAATGGGAAGAGGGAGGGAACCTGCCCTCTCCATAACCACTCCAAATGATGTTAATCAGCAGAAACAGTTCTCAGAAACTCTGAGGAAGCACCACATTTACCACTTAAGGAAGTAGTGCGTTGGTGTTTTCCAATCTACAATCAGGCTTTTGCAGGGGGGGG
>VUQI01053794.1:0-10585 GCA_015106735.1 Paratilapia polleni | reverse complement strand
AAATCAACATGTATATTCTGTAATTACATTTACTCTGATGGCCACCTAAGCATGACAAACTGTTCATTAATAGGCCGAAGGTTAGCAGGTAATAACTAGTTATTTAAAGATGGTATAGGCATGTGTTTTCATAACACAAGAAAAGTACTTGTCAACAGATTGATATACAAACTCTGCATGTTACTGTCATTTCCAGAACTCCTACTGAAGTATACTTTACACTTTGTCCGTATATCTTTCAATATGTTTTCAAATATTTTCACTTGATTAAAACAGGGTTGATATTCACATGCATTAGGCATGTTTATAGCTGCACTACATGCTTTTTTAACTCCCTTGCGTTAATGTAATATGTTTACCTGCAGGCTGGTGCTCTGGTCAGAGAAAGGTGAGCTGAAGAAGGTGGTTACAATGCTCATCACCGTCTCTGTCACATAGCGCTCCAGAACAGTGTCTGCGTGCTTACGGTCACTTGTGTTGTTGCACACCTAAACAACAGAAATTGCATAATGGCTTTTATCTTTTTAATATAGCTTTCATTTTCTTATTGGAGTAAATATGGTGTTCCTTACTCTGCAAATGTCAACTAGGAAGTTCTCAAAGAGTTTCCACATGTGATTGGAGGTGTAGATCTCCTTCATTTCGACCTCAGTGTCCACATAGCAGTGGTTGAGAAAGTTGATATAAGCAATCTTTACCTGAAAGGTTATGATTAAAGTTAATGTAAAAGGATGATACCAGTCTAATGAGACAACAGTAATTCTGGTGGTGGAATGAGTATTTTTAGATACATCATGATTATCCCTCGACTGATTTAGCAATAATGCACAAGACTCCTAAAAAGGATTTCATAATAACACATTATGCATAAACTTCCCTGCACCACTGCAAATCAACAAAGAATAATTATAATGTCAAAGATAAAAAGAAGAAAATGTTGTAAAAATAGTTATTTTCCATTTGTAGTTTTTCAAAGTTTAACAAATTTGTCACTAAAACAAAGGATGCTACATTTTTAAAGCTGTCATTTTGCAATATCAAACTAACCTATATGTGGATGTGGTTATGCAGTGAAAACTAGGAATAATTGTACTGTATTAGCAATTTGTAAGACCCTAAATCCACATGAAATCAAATTTATTGCAGGTAATCCATTTCTATAATATGCTTATTGGATGCAGCACAACACTTATCTTTAGATTTGGGTTCATGTCTATATTTCTTCAGTACTTCACAGGTTGTGTTCTGCTTGTGGTTTCTCATAGCTGTCAAACATTCCAGCTTATCTCACCTCAGGGATGCAGTCTTCATGGGTCACCACCCGCACTATGTCATCCAGTGGTAAGAGCGAGTTACACTTTATCTCTGTGTAGACATTCTTGCCCTCAGTGCAGACAGCCAAGAGCTCCACCAGGTGTATGTGGTACATTAGAGGACTGTTCTCATCCATGCGATCCCTCTCTGATCGCATCATCTGGACCAGGGTCTGGAAGGAGGCACGGTCATTATAGAAGACCAAAACATCTTCGCCAGCATTCACCAGCTGGAGGAAGAAACAAATATAGATTATTACATTAAAACATAAGGAAAATGAAGCATGAGTGAAACAGATTGGAAATAAACTGTGTAGAAACGATTTATGACCTCTGCCATAACGATGTCTTGACACTTTTTGATGAACTTGTTCTCTGCCTTAACAATAGTCTGTAAGAATTTCAGGTACTGGACGTTGCGGCCATGTGTTTCGATACAGTGGACAAAGTGCTGGACCACACGCTCATTGATCTCACTGCACAGCTGGAAGTTGTTCATGAAGATATGCTGCATGGTGATGGCTTCTAAGATCTGAACACAAGAAAAAAAAAGAAAGGAGAAGACTGTTTTTCAAGTTGCTGCTGTTGTGCAAAGTCAAAATCAGTGTTTTTCTATAATTAATACTGTAAGCATCAATCAGTGCATGACGGGCAGAGCAACTTACCCCTGGATTGAGGAAAAGATTGATGTGCTTGTGAAGCAGAGCTTGGTTCTGCTGGTTTCCTGCACAGAAATTCTGTAGAAACTGATGGGCTAGCTTCATGATATCCTGCATGCGCAAATCTTCTCCCTGGAGGGGAAAATGGCTAATGTGAAGGTTTGTCCACTCACACACACAAAAAACGTGCTACTAAAAATAAAAAGAAATTTATTGAGAACCATTGACACCTTCTCATAAGGGATCTGTAAGAGCTCAAGAACCACAGCATGAGCCCCCATGTTCCTCAGCAGCCTCTGCTGCTGCTTCTTGCTCTTTCTACCCGACAGACCTTCTTGGACACACAACCTGCTGAGACGCAGCAGGATCTGTGAGGGAACAGTGAGAAAAGGAGAAATCGTAAAAGGAAAAGATATGTAGCAAAAATCTAGTGCTGTGCAACAACATTTGCAAGCTATTCAGATATGTTAAAACCATGCTTTAATAGGGTTAGCAAGCTTGTTACCTCTTTCACCACCCTGTAGTTGTAACTGCTTGTGCTTTCTGCTTTCTTTGGTTTATCTATGCCTCCTGAATCACCCTGTGAATGACATAATAAAGTGTTACAGCCTTAAAAAACCCCAAAAAACTGAGTTTGGTTCTGTTCAGGTATATCACACTGCACCTTTTTGTGTTCTGGCTCAGTGGAGAGCACGTCTCCTGCATCCATGCCTTCATCTGGCCCCTGCCTCTTGTACACCCAGAGCTCTGACTTCTCAACGATAGAGCGCAGCTGGTCCAGGTCTGACTTTATTTGCTTGTAATTTTCCACATCTTGGCTGGTGACAAGCAACTGGACCTGTTAATACAAAATGTGCTGGAACATGGGAACAGCAGGCAAACAGAGAAAAAGCTATCCACAAAATGTTGCTATGAAAATGCACTTTGTGCCACTGATAATCAGAAAAATAACCCAGTTTCTTACAATTTATACAATAATTCTTAATATTTTGATGTTTTCCATCAATTTGAGAGAACTATAAGTACTTGTGAATCATAACATACTTAAGCAAATGATGAAAATACAAAGAAGTTTACTGGTCATTGATTCCATTGCTTTAGCTTTTAGGCGTGTGCAGTCACTGTGAGGATACCTGCTTAAATGCCTGCAGGACCTCCTGCCTTTGACTGAAGTGCCTGAACAGCAGATGCAGGGCTCGAGACACCAGAGGAGGATAGTCATGCATGGTTAAATGGAGCAGGACCCTCAAAAAGGTTCGGCCACCATGATCGTCCAGGTCCAGTGGGGTGTTCTCCTCACTAAACATAAACAGAGCACATACTCAAAAACACCTTTCTTTCACATTTTTTTTTTTGCCACTCTGTCTGTATTCAAAGTGTGATTACCTTCCACCAAATATTCCCTCTGCCTGCTCTTCAATGTGCTCAAAATCCAGAGCTCCTGGAAACACAAAAAGATATTTGTAACTAACAAAGTCCACTAAATTGGGTACATAATTGTGTATAATATAGCTATATGTTATTCTAAACCTGGCATATTGTTTGGTCCTTCCACTGCGCCAGTTAAAGATAAATCACTTTGGGAATTACTCTCATCAAACTCCCTCTTAAAGATAGACAGCAGACAGGAGATCCTGTAGTCAAGGCGGACATTTAGGATGAACTGTAGGACAGAACAGAAAACAACATACATACATTATGTGCTGCATTTATTAAGGTTGTGTAGGTATAACATTAGTATAACATTGCATGTCCTTCACCTGCAGGATCTCAATGATCTTCAGCTTGGTGTCCATGACCAATATGTCCTGTTTCTCTGGCTCAGTCTGGGTCTTGACCGCGTCTCCATTGGAGCTGCTGTTTGATGCTGTAGGAAGGAAACCCCCTCCTCTCAGAACTACTTGAGACATCAGCTCTCCAACACCATGAATGGACCTCATCACATTGCTGCCTGGAAGCGTGCACACACATACACAAACACACAAATTAACTTCATGTCCATGAGATTCATGTCCTCGACTCACCAGCCAGGGCCTTCATACCTCTACTATCATCTCCTTTGTCCAGCTTGTTGAAAGGGAAAATGGTGCTCACATGGACACAGTCTAGAATAGCCAGCAGGATCTTAGTTAGTCTCAGCAAGTCACTGAAGGTGTAGAAGCCAAAGTAAATCAGGTTCCTGGCCAGATTCACCACCTAATCATGGAAAATAGATGCTTTTAGAAGGTTTATTGATTCCACTTTCAGAACATGACTATTATGATATGAGTGTGATTATAGTATATCAAGAATGCACCAGACTGACCTCAAAGGTGAGCTTATTCTTCTCTTTATCTGCAAAAGGGAAGCTCTGACACACCACATCTCTTAGGTAGTTTTCAACAAATTCCATGGTTTGTGAGAATCGCTCCTTAATTTCATCTTTAGATGTTCCATCACTGTCATAGCTACAATTAGAGGATACATAATCAACAAATAAATACACAACCTAAATGAAGTGCAAACACATAAACACTTTATTATATAATTTGTCCATTCCCTCACTCGTCAATGGCAATCTCTGAAGGGATCTCAGACCATAGCCGTGCATATTTGACTGGTGTAACCTGCTCCTGAGGGTCACGATCCACATGCATGTGCAGCATCATTCGACAGAAAGAGGCTCGCAGATCGTAGGGCAGGTCTTCATCTGACATACATCTCAAAATCAGGTCAACATCCAGCTGACCAGAGATCTTGTTGATTGCCAGATACTGACGGTCCAGACACATCCTGGCGAACAGGTTTAGCTGGTACCTGTAATGTATGCACATAAGTATAGTCATGCTTTCCTTTTAAAAAGGAAAATGTGCTTGAACACCCATAACCCAGGTTATTTGCTATCATAGATGACTAATTTTCCATATTCAAGTCCCATAAGGCGCAGTATTTACCTGTAGTAACTGATCACCTCTTGGTCTTCCTTCTGGCCCTCTTTGGCATCCTGGGCAAGCTCTCGGATGCTTCTACTGCGCATCTCTTTATTGCTGTCCTTCCAGAACAACCACACTTCTTCCTCATCCTCCTCTGACTCCACAGAGTTCTCCCCGAGCGGTGCTCCTTGAATCTCAAATCTCGAAAGAACCAGTCTACAGAAGGACAAGGTAATCAAGAAGAAACATAATACAGACAGAAATTATTTGCTATGCTCGTGCAAGTATGTGTCATAAGAAAGCTTTTGTGACAATCCTTACTTGTTATTATCATTACATTTACACTTAGTAGCTGTAAAAATATGGGATGAGACTAGTACACACATATCAGCTGGAAAATATATGTATCAAAACCTTTTAATTTATTCCACAACTGCTGCAACTAACAATTATTTTTATCTGATTATTGTATAAAATGCCATTTCTAGACACCAATGAATGGGGAACTGTCAATCTGAAATGTTAATATCTTAGTATCACAATGACATGAAACAGGAGGAGCGAGGAGGGCAGGGGTGGAGACAGGGGTGATGACTCACTTAGTTTCTATGAGGATGTCTGAGTTTGCTGGATCCAGCACAGCATTACAGATGAGCTCCTGTGTCACAGGGATGGACTTATTCATTGACACACACAAGTCTGACAGGTAGTCCAAGAACCTGAACAAACACAAAAATACAAAATTTAATCGCCAGTCTTCTTTTTAAAAACTTCATAAGATCTACCAAAGCACAAGAGTTGAGCTTCCAAAGTGTCTTCTGTACAAGCCCAGAACTGGGATTGTACCACTGAGGCATGTCTCACAAGAAAACATTACAACAGAAATTTATCTTATCACCAGGACGTTCTTAGGTACACTATAGAAATACAGTTATGGTAACACTTTAAACTAAGTAACACTTTAAATTTAACGAAGTTACACACACACACACACACACACACACACACACCTGGGCTCACGGTTCTTGCGGACCAGGCTAACAAACGTGTCGATCTCTGCAGCGGTAATATGTTTCTCCAGCAGCTTGCGGTTGTTATGGAGTAGTGCTGTGATTGTGTCCTCTGCAAGGACATCATAGCCAATCTGTTTCTGCATAAAGCGAAACTGTTTGGCTATATACTCCTGCAAGACAGATGGACATTCTGAACAAAAAAAACCAACAGAAGATGGCATAAACACATTGTGAACAATGCCATTAATAACTTGGCCCGTGTTTCTCTTTGTGCTCTTTCTAAAAGCCATAACTTTAAGTCAAATCCATCACTTGACTTAAGGTTAAAGATAATTTTGGTCCTTCTTTATCACTGTGCAAAAGAACAGTATGTCCACAAAGTCCAGGCTGCCTCTTCATTTAACCTAATGAAATGACTCCTCTAACAATTACACTGTAATGTAAGAAATAGACTGTTCCTAGAAAAGCAGAATAGCAATTTTACATTTACAAGTATTCTTTAATAGCACAAGCTCATATCACACTGGCTGTGTCTTTGTATCAGCAGAAAATTTGATAAAGGGACTTGACAGATGAACCTGCACATAGTTCACAGTACATTTGGTTACATATTTTAGATTCTGAATTTTTTTTTTGTTCTGTTTATCAAATCAGTGTCGCCACAGAACAATGGCTTCTTTCACTAAGTACTAGATTTAACTGGGGAAACTGAAATACATCTTTACAGAAAATGCATGGACACATGTACCCATGACATACAGGGATGGCACTTATGAAGACCTGGCCTGACAAATAGTACCTGGTTCTTGCGATAGTCCTGCTGCGAGTGACGCAAAACCCTGTAACATAAGCGGCAGATGTGTCTGAAGGGGGCGTGGCGCTGGTCGGCCAGCTCCTCCAGCCGCAGCATGGGCCCGTCTCCACTGTCTGTGAAGGGAGCCTGCAGCAGCTTGAAGATCTGCATACAAGGGAAGTGTTACGACTGTTTTAACATTGTTGAGATTAAAGCCAAAGGAATGTGCTGATAAACATAGCAGACCTGACAAGCATGCCACTTTGACAAAGAGAGGACAAAGATGTGAGGAGATGTTAGGGGGATTTCAGTGAGATTCAAAAAGTTCACACGGAATAGAAAATGTAATCTAGAGTTTGTGTACAAAATGCATAAATTTACACCATTAAACCCTCACCTGTTTTAGAATATTCTGTTCTCTCATTAGCTTCTGTCGTTCCCTGTTGGGTTTGTTAACCATGATCTCCAGAACATCCTGTCCATTGTTAGGAATGTCCACCACAAAGAACACCAAATCCTCCAGAAGCTTGGTAACCGCTCTGATTGTAATTGCAGAAACAACAATAAGAATATTATCGTGCTTACTATTAGAAATTTATAGTCTTTACTGTCCCACTATGTTTTTTATACCTCCTCTCATTCTGTGTGATGGTGCCTTTCTCCAGCTTCCCAGCAATAGAGGCCAGTACTTTACTGGCATCGTTGGCAAAGTCAAGGTCCCTCACTTCAGCTGGGGAGACAGGCACAATGGCAAAAGCCTCTTTGTCCTCTTTGAGTGCAGAGGTTCCAATCTTGAAGCAAAAAATTCAACTTCGTCAGAGATATTTAGAGTATTAAGAACCACTTGTTTAAGCTCTTTACCCATAAAGTCTAGCAACCCATAATAAAGACTGCAATTTAACATTTTTTTGTGAGAAAAAGAACTACCCACACTTAATAATATATTCAAAATTTACTGCACAGCAGGTGAGGAGGAAGCTGAACAAATGTTATTTAGATCTTTATAATCAATGACCCCTTGGTGACTCATTAAATCTGAAACCCCAGCAGAATTTCAGCTCAGCGTCATGTACAATTTACTACTGATTTACACATTAGTGTAAATTAACTGTCACTCACACGCAGCATGACAGGCTTTTCCTCCTCCTTGTCAATTGGTTGGTTGGTGCTGTGAACCCATGTGTTGGTGCACAAGTGTCTGAGGCGCACATACGAGTTTCTGAAAAGACATTTTATTGGTTTTTTTTTTTAATTTACATTTGCAAATTGTTTTTGGATCATCAATGCTAGAGGGTGCATACTAACTCATGAAAAGGTGATGTCTGAAATGAAAAAAGCAAATTTCAATTGTAAAAATACTATACTAAATAGTTTGAGATAAAAAAAAAAAAAAATTCATGCATTCAAAGCCTTCAACCGCTTTATAACAGTTTACAGAAACACAAGAAGAATTGGGACCTACATGGGCACATGGCCACTTCCCATAAATGTGGCATAACAACAGCTTTCACTTCCTTGAGCTATTCTAGTGAAATTCACTGTATTTCTAGTGCAATACTGTCTGCCTCCTATTTTCTCATCATATGTGATGAGATGTGAAAAACGTCAGTCTTCACCAAACTTGCATAGACATGTGCACACATACGAACACAGATGGTTATATATATTATTATCTGTTTCATTCACTTTATTAATTTGCACATCTTTATCTGCATTACCATCATGAACATGAGTTACACCTGCATAACCTGCATCATGCAGTTTACTGCAAATAATCATCAGTCTGAGGCTCTCTTGCATCAACAATTATTATCACACACACACTTTCCATGCTTGTTTTGCAAACACATTAAGATGTGGATAATATACTGTGGAAGTCCCCTACGTGTAATGTGTCTGATGTTGGGTTTTCGTGGAAAAAGTGACAGAGCAGGAACCACACCATGAATTTCTCTATATGGCAATAACACAATAAATAGGTGGGTCTGAAACGCTTCACCTGCTTTTCTACCTGGGAACTAGTGAGTCTCCCCCTCTTAAGGTGGTAGGGTCAAGCTCAAATATGGAAGAGATGTCATTTCCGTCAGGAACAGACACAAGTGTGTACATGACTTTGTCCTGGATATTTCTCAAGCGTGCTCTCAAAGCTTCTTGCTCTGAGTCAAGCTGGTAGGGAGAAAAAATGCATATGTTACCTTTTCGCCAAAGAGATGTCAGTGAAAGGGTTAACACTCAATGTGGAAAGATTTCTAGGAACCAAAGCAAGATACTAATAATGCATTGCAGTGGATGAGGAAATTACTGTTTAAAGACCTTGTGCCTCAAGACACCACAAATATTTCTTCTTCTTCTTTTTTTTTTGTATGTTGAATTTCCCCCGTAAATCGTCACAGTCTTAATTCAATAAGCCAATAATGGTTGCCAGAAAAGGGTATAAGACTACTTCAAATCAGTCTGAACTTGACAGACTTCTAGATACTGCAAATGAGCTTAACTATAATGAAATGGTCTGCACGATAGTTTTGTTTTTCAGTACTTTTCCTTCTTCTTTAAGGAGCAAGGCAGTAAACTAAGGAGCCGACTGGCTGTGATTTAGTTCACTTGTTACTGCCTGGCCAACAGATGTGAACAACTTCATCCTGCTAACAGCCTGTGAGCTGTGGCCTCTTGTGTATGCAGTCTGTGGCTGTGGCACATTAAAGCACAACGACAAAGAAACACATTCAAAGTAGAAGGCTGCCACCTGCTGTTCACTGAAAGGTAAAACATCCACATTCAGTAAAGCTACACTGAGCCCTCTACTGTTTGAAATGGTAAACATTACAATTCTGGTTACATCCTGGAAAAGAGAGGATTGGCTTGTGTTTACCTTTTTAAACTCAGTCAATTTAAGCCATGGGTAAGTAAGTTTCACCACTGTGTTATCTGGTAACATACTGTAAAATACACAGTAGATATTGCTACTATCATTTTGTGCAACTAATTACACATTTGGTTACGTTTGTAAGAATTAAATATGAGATGCTCTGCTATACTACACTGCTCAAAAAAATTAAAGGAACACTTTGAAAACACATCAGGTCTCAATGGGAAAAAAAATGATGCTATGGTACTCAGTAGTTTGTATGGCCCCCACGTGCTTGTATGCATGCCTGACAACGTTGGGGCATGCTCCTAATGAGATGACGGATGGCGTCCTGGGGGATCTCCTCCCAGATCTGAACCAGGGCATCACTGAGCTCCTGGACAGTCTGAGGTGCAACCTGGGGGTGACGGATGGACAGAAACATAATGTCCCAGAGGTGTTCTATTGGATTTAGGTCAGGCGAGTATGGGGACCAGTCAATGGTATCAATTCCTTCATCCTCCGGGAACTGACTGCATACTCTCGCCACATGAGGCCGGGCATTGTCGTGCACCAGGAAGAACCCAGGACCCACTGCACCAGTGTGGGGTCTGACAGTGGGTCCAAGGATTTCATCCCGATACCTAATGGCAGTCAGGGTGCCGTTGCCTAGCCTGTAATGGTCTGTGCGTCCCTCAATGGATATGCCTCCCCAGACCATCACTGACCCACCACCAAACCGGTCATGCTGAACGATGTTACAGGCAGCGTAACGTTCTCCATGGTTTCTCCAGACCCTTTCACGTCTGTCACACGTGCTCAGGGTGAACCTGCTCTCATCTGTGAAAAGCACAGGGTGCCAGTGGTGGACCTGCCAATTCTGGTATTTTATGGCAAATGCCAATCAAGCTCCACGGTGCCGGGCAATGAGCACAGGGCCCACTAGAGGACGTCAGGCCCTCAGGCCACCCTCATGAAGTCTGTTTCTGATTGTTTGATCAGAGACATTCACACCAGTGGCCTGCTGGAGGTCATTTTGTAGGGCTCTGG
>VUQI01053793.1:0-11248 GCA_015106735.1 Paratilapia polleni | reverse complement strand
GAGACAGACACCCTCTCTACTTTTAAGATTAGGCTTAAAACATTCCTTTTTGATAGAGTTTATAGTTAGGGCTGGATCAGGTGACCCTGAACCATCCCTTAGTTAAGCTGCAATAGGCCTAGGCTGCTGGGGGCTTCCCATGATGCACTGAGCACTTCCTCTTCCTCACTTCCTTTCACTCTCCATGTGTTTATACACCTCTTGCATTTAATCATTAGTTATTATTAACCCTGTCTCTCTCCCATAGTGTGTCTTTTGTCCTGTCTCCCTCTGCTCTCTTCTGTTTCTCCTCACCTCCAACCGGTCACGGCAGATGGCTGCCTCTCCTTGAGCCTGGTTCTCCTGGAGGGTTCTTCCTGTTAAAAGGGAGTTCTTCCTTCCCACTGTTGCCAAATGCTTGCTCATAGGGGGTCGTCTGATTGTTGGGGTTTTCTGTCTAATATTGTAGGGTCTTTACCCTAAAATATAAAGCGCCTTGAGGCGACTGTTGTTGTGAATTGGTGCTATATAAATAAAATTGAATTGAATTGAATATTTGACCTGGTTTGCCATTTGACAGCAGCAAAACTACTCTAAATGTCATTCTTTTACCCTGAAATTTGATGACTTTTACTAAAGTGACCCAAAATACACAAAAATGGAAATATTTTGAAATGTTATAATGTTGCACAGGTTTTTATAAATTTTTGTACACTGAGGCTGTTCTGGGTCAAATGTAACCCATATCTGTTGAGATGTTTGACCCATTCCAGAATACCTGGAGTGGGCTACCTCCGGGTATTCCGGCTTCCTCCCACAGTCCAAAGACACACCACCCATCCATCCATTTTCTTCTGCTTATCCTATTCAGGGTCTTAGAGCCTAGAGCCTATCACCTATCCCAGCTGCCATAGAGCGAGAGGCGGGGTACACCCTGGACAGGTCGCCAGTCTGTTGCAGGGCTAACACAGAGAGACAGACAAACATTCGCGCTCACATTCACACCTACAGCCAATTCAAAATCACCAATTAACCTGACCCCACTAACTGCACGTCTTTGGACTGTGGGAGGAAGCCGGAGTACCCGGAGAGAACCCACGCAAACTCCACACAGAAAGGCCCTGGCCAGATAGTCACAGGACCTTCTTGCTGTGAGGCAGCAGTGCTGCCCAAAGACATTCATGTTTGGTTAATTGGTGATTGGTGAATTGTAGAATTAAATAGTCACTATTTCCCTTCTAATTTATCTCATCTTTTGAGGTGGCATTTAAACCACTGCGAAATTACAGTAGGGTCACCCTGGGTCCCCAAGGGGTGGCATGGGAAAGTTGAAAGAGACTAGTGAGTTTTGAGTAAAATTTGTGCTTCTTCTCAGGGTCATAACTAAGTCAAATCTTAACATACAAACACAAAAGTCATTCGTGATGCATGTTTAGAGTCAAGCTTATGTTGAAAGAAGAGACAGAGATGTCAGTCCACTTGTTATTCCTGTGTTCCATACACCACTCAACTCCAAAAATACAACTTCATTAGCATTGGCACCCTGAAGCAGAAACAGTGACCAGAGGTCATCAATTGCCACAGCAGTCTCAGTTATGGTAGCCCATTGCGAGCCACACTCAACACCACCCTCAGACAAGAAAACACTGTTATGTCATAAATTAATAATAACAATGAGGGCCTGACACAACACAACTGCAATAACTGTTATAACAGTGTAACTTAACAATTTACCATCAACATGAACAGTCCCATTAGTCCTTGCACTAGTGGCCCCACCCCTTGGGCCACTACAATATTTTAACCATTTGAACATGTAATATGCCTGTTTACTCTTTGCCACGTTGTACCAAAAACACACATATTGACTAAGCCGATGCCATCTGAGGTTTTCATCACATTCAGCGACTGTCAGCTAAAAATATCACAGCATAGGGTCAATGAACACACCTGATAATACAGACAGCATTCATAACTGCTGCTGAATGTCAGACTGAGTAAATCTCCACTGACTGTGCTGGACTGAGCTGAGCTTGATTAATTTGTTATTTAGAAGATATAAGCTGTCAATGTGTTGCAATGGAAACTCTTTTATGGACTGATGAGAAGGAAGAAGTTTGTAAGAACAAGGTGAGCCAATAATTACGTTTGTGGTTGTGTACAGAATTGAAGAACAGGTCAAATCCATGTATAGATTTTTATAGATGTTTATTTTTGTTGGACAGCCGGTTTTTTTTTTTAATGAAGTCTGGGGTTGGTTTTTACAAAAACAACAAAACTGTTTCAGACAGTGGATGAAAAGTCTTTCTCGTGCAAGTCTCACTGCTCACCACTAGGTGTTGCATGAATGCTGAGTCCCTCTGAAGGTTTTAGCCACAGCCATGTGATTTTGTCACGTGGAGGATGTTGTTTGTCTAGCATGGGATCACAACACTACACTACAGATCGTTACAGATCAGTTGTCAGACTGACTGTGGTCTGATCTGGTGATCATGGCTGGAGATGTGACCGTGTCAGAGGAGACTTTAACAAATAGTTTCTCTCTGTTGGTCAACTTGGGCAAAGTTCTTCTACAGAACGCCAAGGAGGAGGCAGCAGGTAGGACTGATCCTAGAAGAAGGATGTTGTCACAGTGGTGGACCTCATGGAAAACCTTTGACATTTTAATATGTGTTGCTGCCAGAAAGTGTAGACACCTCTTAGAAATTTATTTTTATATGTTTTTTTTTTATTTTGTTTGGTCTCTTGAGTAATTCGGCATATAGAAGATGCAAATTATCGTTTGAGGTTTTTTTTAATGTAAACTTTATTGCTGAGTAATAACCCTGTGTATGTTATGGCTATTTTAGACGGAACAAGATAATTATGGCTATGTTTGTCCGCCGAATTGAAGAACAGATTCCACCGATGTATAGTTGATGCTTTATTTTTGCTGCCTAATTATTTTTTTGCACTCACTAATGTTAATAGTATAAAAATGCAAAAAAACTTGAATGGAGTCTGGGGTTGCTTGTTCACTTGGATTAAAGGTCAGATCCAGTCTAAAAACAAACAAACAAACAAACAAAAAAACAAATATCCTGCAACCTGTTTTTATTAAATTTAACCTGCTAGTTAATTATTTCAATTAAGCTGAGCATTGCAGTGTTTGTTACATGACCTTGGGAAATAATAGTAGTTCACAGGTTTAATCTTGAATATTTTATAACTTGGCCACAAAATGTGCATTGTTAAAGCAGTCACTGGATTACAAGGGCCCTGCTGGCATGAAGGTGGTGTAATGTAATCCCTGTCATGCTTATTGCCAACACAGTGACATTGCACAATGAGCTGGACCCAATAACTGTGGCCCTTTGTTCTCATGCAGCCTCCTTGGAGAATTTTGTCCCATATAAGGTCACCACTTTATTCGGCCTGATCACAGCCGGAGCTGACTTCTACAAAAGGTAGGATTTGGCTCTGAATGCTTAAAGAAACACATTTCTCTGTGTCTTTGTGACAAAAATAATAGCTATTCAATCTGTTGAGCAGCCTTGGAGTGAAAAAGAAGAGTGAAGCAGAGGCTATTTGGCAGAAGTCCTATCAGTAAGTATATTTAGATAACAAGCTGAAATAAATCCACATAAATATTGTGCCAATTTCCTTTAAGCAATTATGAGGGCGACCTCCACAATAAACCCAATAAAATGTGGAACAAATAGGGAGAAAACACAGATAATGTAACCTTTCCCCCATTCTACTTGTAACCAAAAACGTTGCTGAAACGGCCTTCAAACTTTTAAGACTTCCCTTTTTAGGGATTAAGTCAACTTTATTTATATACTACTTAACACACGCCACAGTTAATGCAAAGCTCTTCACAGTTGTGGTTGCCAAATAGAAATTTGAATGCTTTTGGTGGAAGGCCAAAAGCATTGGCCTTCCACCTGCATAAGAGCTGAAGTTTTTAACTGAATAGTCTACAGCTTTTACATAATGTATCATAACTCACCAGCAAGCAAAAATAACATTTAACAAGAGTCAGCAATTTGCATCTACAACAAAAACAGGCGGAGAAGAAATATTATAGTGGTAGTATGTAATTTACAGCTTTAGCTCTGTTAACTCTCTCCTACTGTTAAATAAATCCATTTGCCTTGAAACACAGAGCCAAACAAACATGCTGCTTCAACTGTGTCTGTAAGTCTATGTTGCTCCTTTATTATTAAAGCTGGTAAACATAACTGCTGACAGCACCAAATCAAAAACACAGTATTAGCTCAGCTCAGTGCTGTTATGATGCTGACTGATGGATGTTGGATGTTGGATGTTGGATGGCAGATGGCGTGGTGCTGGTCACAGTTTTCTTTCTAATGAGTGGAAATGATAACCTTGTGCTCAAACCTGTGTATCATCAAACGTCTGTGTTTTTGCAGCCATGCAGCAGTGAGAGAGCACATAGAGGAGCTTCTACAGCTGGAGGTCTGTACATGTGCAGCAGTTTTGTTTTGTTTTTGTTTTTTTGCTTTATTAAATCTGTTATTTATATTTTGAGTCACAAAAACTTAAAATTAAGCTTAAATATGTAGTTAAAGTACATTAAATCCAATACATCTGTAGGTTTTAAAAAGCACTGAATTCTGGTTCTTTAAATAAAGGCCTTAGAAGGTCTTAAATTTCATTCAAGAAAGTGAGAATAGTTTATCTCATCAGCTGTTTTGTTTTGTTTTTCCAAGATAATTAGGTTATTGTCATATATGACAAAAATATTCAGCAAACCTTTATTTTTGAAGCTAAAACCAGCAAATGTTTGACCTTTTTGCTTGGGAAATGACCTCTTGGTGGACTAGCCGATTTATCAACTAATTATTTTCTACCGATTAATCCAACAGTCTGTGTCCTGCTGCTAGTTGCAGTATATTTTTAGGAATCACTGTTACTAGGAAGTACCAAGAAGCATTAAAATTGTGGTAAAAGTCATATTGCCCCTGCTGGTTTTCTGTCAGACTTGGTCCAGTATGATGGCGAAACTGGTAATAAATAAAATTTTATGTGTTATATTGAAAAGTATCCAATTTAACTTGGTGAACCCATGGAAGCACTGTAAATGTAACCCACATCTCATTAAGGAAACACAGAGTCCTGGTATTCTGACTGGTACTCATATAGAGCTTTTTACAAGCCACATTCACCTATTCACACACACATTCATACAGCACTATAGTCTTTGCCTTTAAGCCTTCTTTACTTATCATGCTCACGCTCTAATGGATGCACTGTTGGTACTGTTGGTTTGGGGTACACTATCTTGCTCAAGGACACTTCAGCATGTGGACTGGAGGAGCCAGAGATCGAACTACCAGAGGCTCCTGACCCACGAGGCAAAAACACTTCTAAATGTTTCTAAAAAATACTCAATAAAATGGACACAAAGTGCATTTCTGTCCAGACCTGTTCTTTGAAATATTTGCTGGTTTAAGCTTGACCTGATAATATTCTCCCTTTCATATAAATGTAAAATGAATGAGTTAACATGGGCATTTTTTTTGGTAATGATTTATTGCCTGAACAATTAATTGATGATTGAGGAAATAATAAGTTTAGAAATGTTATTGGATTACTGTTTTTCTTTTAATAGTTCAGATTCCAGACAGATGTTGCCATTTATTTATTTAATCTTTGTGTCCGTGCTCATAAGTTCAAACCAAACTGATTCATTTTGAACTCTTTAAACTGTCTATTTTGTGTGCTCTTGTGTTTTCAGAATGAGTGGGACTCCTTCCTGGAGAGTGTGGACAAAGGTCTGCAGACAACAGATGTGCAGCTGTCCGGGGGAAACACAGCAGACAGTCTGAGCCCAGAAACTCTGTTCACCGATGGACGGAGTGGAAAGTAAGTTCACACACCAGCCCTGACTGGGCAGCACCCAGCAAAAACCAGTTCAGACCATCAGCTGCTTTGAGGTGGGGTTTGTTTTGTTTTTATCAGCTCACCTTGGATGAACATGTGTTTCTTTGTTAAATGAAAACCACAGATTGGCTGCTTATCAGAACCATGCAACCGTTTCAGTGTTTCATTAAGAGTTGTCAGGTTCATTGTCTGGTTGTGTGTTTAAAGGAGCGTGACTCTGGCTCAGTACCTGGATCAGGATCAGAACCTGCTGCTGGTTCTCATCAGACATTTTGGATGACTGCCATGACGAGACCACATGACCGAGCTGAAGGCCAATCAGGTCAGTTTACCTTCAATCTGACGGTAATTATTTATATTTTCACAACACTTTACAACCTTTTCAATTTTGCAGAGGTTGTTGGGGGGTTTTTTTGCATTACCTAAAGCATCTCTTTATTGTGTGAACTCTCCAGTCCTTTAACCCCTTAAGCCCTGTTTAAGAAACGTCCACTTTAAGAACACTTCACCATATTCAGACAGTAAGAATCCTGAACGCTGAAAATCCAGATACTCTTAGGCTCTAGAGAAGACCCCACTGTGGTTATATAATATTAATAATAACTTTATACTACTACCACTACTAATAATAATAATAACTAGCACCTTTGGAAACAAAAGTTAAAAAAATAACCAAAAGAGAGATACTTAGAAGGTAAATTATAACAAGCCAAAAACTAAGGCCTAACAAAATTAAACTAAAATAGAGAAAGAAATTAAGGTTATGGTAAAATTAATACAACAAAGAAAGACTTGGCATGCTGTGTATACACCCACAGCATGCCGATCTTGTCTGGTCTGGTTAGTTCTTGGATGGGAGACTACCTGGAAGTACCAGCTGCTATAGGCTTTTCTTGTTTTCTGCAAAAAACACACAGTGCTGCTTCTTTCATGGAGAAAGAGAATTGAACATCAAATCACTAATTGGTAATTTACAAAAGCCACAAATGACTGGTTAGAGGTCAGAACAGAGAAAGCCAGGTTTAAGGTTTAAATCCATAAAGGTCAGTTTGTGATGATGATGATAGTGGCTGCTAGGTGTACCAATAAAAAAAAAGCAAATAAAAGGCAGTGCCACATAAAACCAACTCTATAAACACTTTTCAGAGTGCCCTAAAATGTAATCTTACTATCTCAGAGGTACTGATAGAGGATCAATAATCTGCTCAGAGCTTGATTTTTATTTATTTGGTAAATGTGTTAACTTCATTAAAAAAAAAGATTCTGGCTTTGCATGATAAGAACCTTCATGTTTACACTTCCTGTCTTACATGATATCAGACTTTATACTTTATCTGACCTTGACTGTTTTCCTCAGCCTTTTCACTCCTAATGTTAACAGTTAAGTAGCTAAAAGGCCAAATAGCTGTCATAGTATTAACACTATTACAAACTAGCTTTAAACCACAAGAACAGTGCTAGTTATAATTTAGCTTTAACCCCACTCCTTCACCCATCAAGTGTTTATTTTAGAACCCTTTCACATTAAAATTTATAATTAAAACAAAAGTGAACATTTAAAATGAACCAAAGTCTTTTCGACCAGCTAACATTAGCTTAATTAGTTAGCTATCTATAGCAGGTAAAATCTGTAAAGGCAGCCATAAATATGCTTGTGAAACTTAAAAATAATAAATGTAATTTTGACTTCCTTTGACTAATTGTGAACAAAAGATTACTTTAGACATAAATCAGTAAATCTGCCAAAGTTTTCACTGTAAGCTGCACATGTAAATATTAAGTAGCAGCAATAAAGAGGCAGTCTGGTTCCATTGAATTAAAGAAAACAAAGTTTTCTTCACCAGCATTTCAAAAGCTTGCTCAGTAATATTTTTTGTCTTTTTTTTATTACAAATGTAAAAGGACTTAAACGCAGGACTAATTGTCTGCTGTGAGCACTGAGAGCTCAAGCTGAGCTAACCAGCTTCATACATACCATAAACTTCAACCTTTTCCTAGCAAGAAAGCACATAAGAAATTCCCAAGATGCTGAAATATCTCTTTTATCCCCTTGAAACGTTATTCTGGCTACAAAAGATTCAAGATTTTTTTCCAAAGCGACTGTCTTCACTTGGCCTTGCACTTTTATACAAATAAACTAATGGCAGTAGAATTAAAACATGAAATAAAATAAATCAGCAGAAGTAAAGGAGAACTTTTAAGTCGACTTGTAAACCGTGTTTCTTAGCGTTTAACATTCTGTCATCTGCAGGCCCTCCTGGAGGCTCGGTCAGTGCGGGTCTTGGTCATTTCTTTTGGCAGCGTCGAGGGAGCTCAGCTGTGGTTGGAGCAGACTGGATGTACCTTCGACATACTGCTGGATCCACAGAGAAAGGTTAAGATTTGTTTTGTCACCCTAATTTGATCATCTGAGCAAAAGATTGTAAATTTAATTATTTAACAAGAGAATCCTAACGGACTCTGCTTTGGTTAAAATTAGTTAAAATAAACAGAATCAAATGCAGTAGAGTTCATCTGCCTATTGTATTATATTTTATCCAGTGCTGTTGGCAGGTGCATAAAAATTATATAGGCCACTGTAATTTATAGACACTAGATGTGGCTGTCACTCAGTACAAACAAACCGAGGGATCCAGAGGATTTAGCAGCTGTTTGATGATGTGTCATAAAAGCCCAGTGACCTCATCCTCCAAACCATTTATTCTGAAAAGTCAACCACCAGATGTTAGCTGGAGTGAAATGGAAACAACCAAATATGAAGACAGAACATTTTCCACATGCCACACAGGCAATCATCACTCGCAATAAATGTGTGTGTGTGTGTGTGTAAAGAAGCTGATGTGTGCTACAAATGTGTCTTTTCTGGCACAGGTGTACAGAAGTTTTGGCCTTGGCTCGTCCTACGCCAAGGTGATGAAGTTCGACTGCCTGCTACAGTACTCAGACTATGTCGTTGCAAACATAGACTTCCCGGATTTCCCCCATCGTCTGCTGGAAGACATCTACCAGGTACAAATTCACAAGTCTGCGAAAACCTTTGACGAGGCTCATGTGATGGCACTTTGAAGAAAACCTAGAAAATGATCCATTATTCAAAAGCTGAATAATGTGCAATGAAAAGCAATGAAAAGCCTCAAAAAATTCCAGTTCGACAGAGACCCTGAAAACCTGATAGGTAATGTTTTTTTGTCTTGTGTGCACAAGATATTTTGCTTGAAAACAAGTTATAATCTTGTGCACACAAGTTAATTATCTTGTACACTTCTCTAACACCCTCAGATGCACTCAGCCATCTTATATGGAGAGAACTTGGCTAAATGAGTTTTAGTTTTCCATCAGAATATCAGTCAGCTCTTTCACATACACGCAGTATTGTCTGCAGCAGCAATCATTTGTTGCACAGGAATGCACTACACATTTCTCCTTACAGTTTAGCATGTTAAGCAAATGATGTCTATGTGTATGAGCAGCAATAATTTTATCTTAAGACAGACATGATGTGTTCTCTCTATTAAATGTTTGATAACTTTTTTGCACAAAAGGAAACATGACTATGAAAAATATTTACAGCTTATTACGCTATCATTAACATCAGCTGTTTAAATCTGATATTAAAAAGCACTGTAGACGTCTTCGATTTTATAAAATTAACTCTGGTCACCGTTGTTGTTTACGTCTAAATGCAGTCTGGGTGGTAATATGAAATGGTTGGAACGATCTCGGTCCCAGTCTCTGGGCCCTAAAGTGAGATAAACATGTATTCTGTTCAACCTTTTCAATTTGAACCTGAGCCTAATGTAACTGAAGAGAAAAACATACTGGATGTTACTCAAAATGTACGTCAAAATAAAAAATGACCAAATAGGCAAGGAGGTGAGAGTGTCTGCAGGGCATCTGCTCCTCTGTTCTGTTTGTTTGTAAAGAGCTCCACTTTTAAAGGTCAGTATATAGATCAAACTATCATTTTATGCCAAAAAGGATTTGACTAATAGTCATTTTAGAGATAAGCATCACATAGTACTTTGTACTATATATACTATATACTATAGTACTCTGCTTTTTTTTTTTTTTTTTAATCCAAGTCAATTTCAGGTGCACACTGTAACTATAATCCCTAATTACAGGCTTGTGTCTGCATCTGTCTGAGTGGCTCCATCGGTCTTATCTGGAGAACACTGAACATTTGCAGACTGCTGAGCTGACTGAACTGGCAAATTGTCAGGTTTCCTTCGTGATCAGGGTTGGAACTGCTGCTTTCCAAGGCAGTGACTGCCCGGATGCTTCACTGCCCAGCAGGAGAACAGGAGAATATTTCCTGTGTTTAACATTTCTTGAAGTAATTTTCACTCGCTATCCCAGGGCGTTTGGACCCCTTATGGGAGAAAACTGCATCTGATTTTAGTTGTCGCTTATAACCAGCGGCATTTGCGAGCTCTTTTGGTCAAATAAATGCATCAAATGCGTCATGAGAGAAGTGCTGAGAACACACTCACGGTTTTTTTGCAAGTTGTCTTCATCATAAGCATTTTCCTGCATCTTTCTCCTCTTCGTTTCAACAGGAAAGCTGTGAAGACTAGTAACACTTCCACTATTATTTTGACTGAAAATCACAACCAAAAGTGGCACCAGTGTGTAGTTTT
Source organism: Paratilapia polleni (assembly GCA_015106735.1). Taxonomy (NCBI): domain Eukaryota; kingdom Metazoa; phylum Chordata; class Actinopteri; order Cichliformes; family Cichlidae; genus Paratilapia; species Paratilapia polleni. The sequence continues at coordinate 740 of VUQI01053793.1, read as the reverse complement.
GGTTTTTTTTGTTTGTTTTTTTATACTTTGTATAATCCAGTCCTTTAGAAATGGCTGCAGAGTAAACCTTTGTTCGTCATAATATGCATTAAACGTTCAGGATTTGTAAAACAATAAAAATATTTCATGTGTTTCTAATAGTGTGCTTTAGAAGAAGAGGGCTTTTATAGTATAAAACATAATCCCCACAACTTGAAACGGTCAGAGTTCCTTTAAAAAAAACAATCTTTTGGGATTTCAACTGCAATAAATTTTTAGGACACTTGGGGGCAGTGGCACATTCACGTTGTCCTTTTAAGTTGACGAGGCAAACTTAATGGTCAACAGTTATTTATTTACATCTCCGGAAAAAATTAAGAGACCACTGCAAAATGATCAGTTTCTCTGATTTTGCTTTTTATAGGTATATGTTTGAGTAAAATGAACATTTTGGTTTTATTCTATAAACTACTGACAACATAACTCCCAAATTCCAAATACTAATATTTTCATTTAGAGCATTTATTTGCAGAAAATGAAAAATGGTCAAAATACCAAAAAAGGTCCAGTGTTTTCAGACCTCAAATAATGCAAAAAAACAAGTTCATATTCATTTTTAAACAACACATTACTAATGTTTTAACTTAGGAAGTGTTCAGAAATCAATATTTGGTGGAATAACCCTGATTTGCAATCACAGCTTTCATGCGTCTTGGCGTGCTCTCCACCAGTCTTTCACATTGCTGTTGGGTGACTTTATG
>VUQI01053787.1:0-14085 GCA_015106735.1 Paratilapia polleni | reverse complement strand
TAGGGTATTTAAAAGTAGAATGGGAGGCAGAGCCTTCAGCTTTCAGGCCCCTCTCCTATGGAACCAGCTCCCAGTTTGGATTCGGGAGACAGACACCCTCTCTACTTTGAGGATTAGGTTTATAACATTCCTTTTTGATAGAATTTATAGTTAGGGCTGGATCAGGTGACCCTGATCCATACCTTAGTTAAGCTGCAATAGGCCTAGGCTGCTGGGGACTTCCCATGATGCACTTAGCACTTCCTCTTCCTCACTTCCTTTCACTCTCCATGTGTTTATACACCACTTGCATTTTTTTAACTCTGTCTCTCTCCCATAGGTGTGCCTTTTTGTCCTGTCTCCCTCTGCTCTCTTCTGTTTCTCCTCACCCCCAACCGGTCGCGGCAGATGGCTGCCCCTCCCTGAGCCTGGTTCTGCCGGAGGTTTCTTCCTGTTAAAAGGGAGATTTTCCTTCCCACTGTTGCCAAGTGCTTGCTCATAGGGGGTCGTCTGCCTGTTGGGGTTTTCTGTCAATTATTGTAGGGTCTTTACCCTAAAATATAAAGCGCCTTGTGGCGACTGTTGTTGTGATTTGGCGCTATATAAAAAAACTGAATTGAATTGAATTGAATTTTTTTTCTCTTATTACTGCTAATGATAATTTTGAATATTTTTGTCTTATTTCTGCTGATGATGATTTTTTTCTTATTGCTGCTAAAAGATGATGATAATTTTGAATATTCTCTTATTGCTGGTGATGACAATTTTGAATGTTTTTTTTTCTCATTGTTGTTAAAAGATGATCATTTTTAATATTTTTCTTATTGCTTCTAAAACATGATAATAAACATGTCCGGATCTATGCAACTTATGTTCTCATTGTCTTTTTTATTATCATTGTTACATAACACCAGTATCCGCGCTGTACACATGCATTGTTATATCCATAACATGCAGAAACAGGTTGTATTTTGTTAACAAAACGGCAAACCATAGCATCATTACAAACAAGATTAGTTCCATACATATCAAGCACGTGTGTATAAGGTATTACTTTTTGTATATGGCACAAAAAAGAATACACAGTGTTGACTGCAGACTGTTGAGAAGTCACTCTGAACCTGTCTTCTGGAATACAATATGGTGGGGCAGTTTTTCACTAGAAATTTTTCTTTTATCTCAGATGAGAAGCTGTCCGGAGGGTTGCCAAAACAGTCAAAAAATATCCGTGCCGGTCCTTGGTGATATAAATTGCCAGCCAGTGGCTACCAGGTAAAGTAGAAGGGTCAGTGTTTACAATGCACATGCATGGGAATTTGGTGATGGTTTGTGTTGGGAGCTGGTGATATGCGGTAGAACCAAGGTTGTAGGTGTTGGCGCTCCAGAAAATAGTGAAAATGACCCATATAAATGTTTCCATCCTAAAACACATCCCAATAGGAGGAGTCATCACCGCTCAGGGGCGGATCCCAACGTGAACGAGCAAAGCCGCCACGTCTGGGGGAGCGTACACGTGCTCATGCACGTACATGAACAAGTGGAGGTGGGGTAGGGATGCGGTGGGAGTGAGGGGGTGAGGGGTGGGGAGAGGCCACCATAATATTATTATTCACAACACTGAAAGAGCTCTTGTTCAAATCACCAATGACCTCCTTGCATCAGATGCCAGCCTTGGAATCAAGGACAGATCACTACAGTGGTTTACATCCTACCTTTCTGACAGGAAACAGTGTGTCAAGGCAAGACTGTCTGCTCTCAATCAGCTCTGGTCACATATGGTGTCCCTCAGGGATCAGTGCTGGGACTCCTGTTATTTATAATCTGTCTCCTTCCTCTTGTAAATATTCTTCACCATTTTGGTATACAGTTTCATTTTTATGCTGATGACACATAACTTTATATTTCTGCAAAACCCAACACCTCTCTTCCCGTTTCTGTCCTCACCACCTCTCTACAGGCCATCACCACTTGGATGACAATCAATCAGCCTAAGCTAAACGGTAATAAAAGTGAAGTTATCCTTACTGGCTCAAAGGACTCACTTTCCAAAATACACCCTTTTGTTGTCTCTATATATGTTGTTCAAACCCACATTTCCCACATTCTCAAAAGTCTGGGAGTCACTCTGTCTTTTACTGCCCACATCAATAATGTCTCATGTTTAGCCTACTCCCACCTACATAACATTTCTAGACTATGCCCCTTTTCTTTCAACTCAGCACACAAGTTATGGTTCTTGCCCTGGCCACCTCTTGTTTGGATTATTGTAATGCCATTCTCTCTGGTCTCCCCCAAAAGAACTCCTTAATCAGGTTCATGTGGTATAGAATACTGCAGCAAGAATCATCACGCACACAAAGTCACAAGATTCTGCTCCTCACTTTCAAAGATCTCAATGACTTGGCACCCCCATATCTCTCACACCTCCTTCATCATCACACTGTTTCCCATGCTCTACGCTCAGCCTCAGCTGCTCTCCTGACTGCTCCTTGTTTCAGACTTAACAACGTGGGTGCCAAAGCCTTTAGCTGCACTGCACAGCATCTTTGGAACTCACTATCACTTCACCTCCGTCAGCTAGACTCTATGACACAGTTTAAATCACAGCTCAAAAGCCACCTGTCACATTGGCGTATCAGCTACAACCATCATTGTTTATATGTTTTGAATCATTTATTATTCCTGGATTATTGTCTGTTTAATTTTGATCTTGTTAATTTTGTGTTTAAAGGTGCATCCCAGGTTTTGTGTTTTTGTAATTTAGAATTCTTGATTATCATTACGTGCTCTTGTTTGGTTGCTTCGTGGTTTCTTTGTTGTTAGTTTTATCTGTTGTTAGGTTTTGATTTTCATTTATTCTTTAATATTTTGAGCCTTCAGTTTTGCTTATAGTTTAGTTCTACTGTGTATTCAGAGCTAGCTAACCCAGAGACTGTTCTCCCTGTGCCTGAGCCAGCTAGCTCAGTGGAAACCTTTCTTCATGTGCATGAGCTAGCGGCCCCAGAGACTGTGCTTCAGCTAGCTAGCCATAAGTCTATGCCCCCTGTAACTGAACTGACTGGTCCCAAACCTGGGTTTACTATGCCTGAGCTGGCCATTCATGAGTTTATGTTTCCTGTTCCTGACTCAGCCGACTGAGCCCAAGCATCCTGTGTCTGAGCTGGTGCAGCCAGATCATGATCCGGTGCTGTCGGATCCTGAGCCTTAGACAGCTGATCCCATGCCGGAGTACCTTAGGTCTCTTGTGCTGGAGTACACTGGGTCTCCTGTTTTTGAGTACCCTTTGTTTTCCTCTCAGGGAGTAGAGCGGGTTGTCTCCTAATCGGAAGGTCAGTGGTTCGATCCCTGGCTCACTTAGTCTGCATGCTGAAGTATTCTTGGCCAAGATACTGAACCCCAAGTTGCCCCCAATGCATTCATTGGAGTGTGAATGTGCATATGAATGTTAGAAAAGTATAGATAATACTGCTGTATGAATGTGTGTGTGATTGGGTGAATGAGGCATGTAGTATAAAGTGCTCTGAGTACTCGAACTGAGTAGAAAAGCGCTATATAAGTACCAGTCCAATTACCATTTGAATCGGCCCCCCAAGGACCAGAGTACTGCTGGCCACTGCCTTGGGCTCCTGAGTGGTCTCACCTCCATGGCTAGTCACCAGTGCTGCCTCCTTGTTACCAGCCACCTACTCTGTTCCACCACCTTTGCCACCAGCCACCCACTCCACCACCTAAGGGGCTCAATTTCTACTGCTGGCCACCTGCCCAGCCTCCAGAGGGGCTCTGTCTCTGCTACTGCCCACCTGTCCTGCCTCACTGTCACCACCCTACTGCTCGGCCACCAGAGGAGCTCTGACTCTGCCTCTGGTTGTCTGTCCTGCCTCACCATCACTTGCCACAGGAGGGCTTCGATTCCACCTCTGGTCATATGTCCTGCCTTGCTATCGCCAGCCTCCAGTTTGGCCGCAAGATTCCAGCTCAACTGTTGTCCAAAAGCCTCAGAGAGGTCCTCTCTCTGTGGGGTTCTCCCTCCACTGCTGCCCACCAGTTTGACCTCCGGAAAGGTCCTCTTGTTTTGTTCTACTCTCAAACAACCCCCCTGATCAGTCCCTCAGCTCTGCTTTACCATCGTACTGTCGCCATGAGCTGTGTCTTAGCTATGCTTCACCTCCGGGACAATCCCCAGAACAGACTTCCCTGCCCACTGGGCTCTGTTCCTGATTCCTGTCTGTCGGGCCATCCACCCAAGCCCCTGGACACTTCTGATCCCTGGTTTTCGTTCTGTTTCTGTTTTAGTATTGTGAGCCTTCAGTTCTGTTTATATTTATATTTAAAAATATTTACCCATACAGATGGCTGTAGACAGTAGAGGCTTTGTCATGGTTTGGGGCCATGTCAGATTTTGATCCACCATGCAACATCTGGAAAGTGTCTGATTGGCAATGGCTTAATTGTTCAGCATGACAATGACCCCAAACACACTGCCAATGCAGTAAAAGCATACTTGGATAGAAAAACACACAATGGAACACTATACGTCATGGATTGGCCTCCCCAGAGTCCGGACCTTGACATTATTGAAGCAGTGTGGGATTGTGATGACCCGCTCCACCTTGTCTTTCTTCCAGACCTTTGTGTCGCACGTCTTCTCTGCAAGCAGTAGAGGAGTGGTGTGGTTCATTTCCAATTAGTGATACTGGCAGCACCTGGGATCAGGGTGCCAGTGCTCTACAAAAGTTCTCAGATCTTAGTTGCTGTGTGGCTCTCCTTTCTGAGACATTGTTTGGACCTTGTTGTTGGTTTGGTTTCGCACCTTACAACATTGCATACACCATTTTCTTACTCATACACTCACTGACACTATTGATTATACTGATTGCACATGCCATGGTTAGTTTAAATTAATTCCTTTTTTCTTTTCTTTTATAATAAACCAATCTCTCAATTGGCATCTGTGTGTGGCATCTCCCTTTTGTCATGACCATGTGGCTCGGTTTGTGTCAGGGATCATATGGACAGAGAAGATAGCAAAGGGCAGTCAACATCCAAAGAGCTTTGGAATGTCCTTCAAGAAGTCTGAAGAACTATTCCTGAAGTCTACTTAAAGAAATTACAAGAAAGCTTGCCTAAGAGAGATCAGACTAAGAGAGTTTAGGTGGTCATACCAAATATTTACTTTTAAGCTTGTGAGAACTGTAAAAACTCTGTTTTGCCTTATATACAGCATTTCCGTTTAAGTTTGCACATGCAAATGAAGGGGGCTCAAGACTTTTGTACATTTAACCATGTTATGCACAGAGTAGCAGAGAAAGCCTGAGTGATGCAACCTTGTGCTGCAACAATATCCAAATATTGATAGCAACAGAGCAGCAAGAAACAGTTTCGTATGTGTACTATTGTACAGGAATGCTGGAAATGCAGGAATGCTCTGTGATATACAGTGGATATAAAAAGTGTACACACCCCTGTTAAAATGCCAGGTTTTGTGATTTAAAAAAAATTAGATCACAATAAATGATTTCAAAACCTTTCCCATCTTTAATGTGACCTATAACCTGTACAATTGAATTGAAAAACAAACAAATCTATTAGGGGAAAAAATATTTAAAAAAATTAAATATGTACAATAAGTTGGTTGCGTAAATGTGCACACCCTTAAACTAACACTTTGTTGAAGCACCTTTTGAATTAATCACAGCATTCAGTCTTCTTGGGTAGCAGTCTATCAGCATGGCACATCTTGACCTGGCAATATTTGCCCACACTTCCTTGCAAAAGTGCTCCAGATCTGTCAGATTGGGAGGGCATCTCTTATGCATAGCCCTCTTCAGGTCACCCCACAAATTTTCTATTGGATTTAATTCTGGGCTCTGACTGTGCCATTCAAAAACTTTTATTTTTTTCTGGTAAAGCCATTCTTTTGTTGGTTTGGATGTATGCATGGGGTCATTGTCATGTTAAAAGGTGAAATTCTTCTTCATCTTCACTTTTCTAGCAGACACCTGAAGGTTTTGGGCCATAAGAGACTGGTATTTGGAACTGTTCATAATTCCCTCCACCTTGACTAAAGGCCCAGTTACAGCTGAAGAAAAGTAACCCCAAAGCTTGATACTGCCACCACCATGCTTCACCATGGGTATGGTGTTCTTTTGGTGATGCAAACTGTTGTTTTTGCACCAAACGTACCTTTTGGAATTGTGGCCAAAAAGTTCAACCTTGGTCTCATCAGACCATAAGACATTTTCCCATATTCTTTAAGGAGACTTGATGTATATTATGACAAATTAATGTCAGAAAAGGCTTCCGTCTTGCAACCCTACCCCGTAGTCCAGACATGTGGAGAATACAGGATGTGTACTACAGGTTGTCACATGTAGTACACAAACAGTACTTGCCAGAAAATCCTGCAGCCTCTTCAGTGTTGCTGTAGGTCTCTTGGCAGCCTCCCTGATCAGTTTTCATCTTGTCTTTTCATCAGTTTTGGGGGGATGTCTGTCTGCACTGTGTTTCATGGTTCCATGGTATATCCAACGGTATGGAATTTTTTTTTTGTACCCTTCTCCTGACTGATACCTTTCAACAATGAGATCCCTTTGATGCTTTGTAAGCTCTCTGCGAACCATGGCTTTTGCTGTAGCAGGCAACTGAGTAAATGTCAGGAAAATCCTACTAGGACAGCTGAACTTTATTTGGGGTTAATCAGAGTTTCTTTAATTGATGGCAGGTGTGTACCCAAGAAGACTGAATGCTGTGATTAAATCAAAAGGTGTTTCGACAAAGTATTAGTTTAAGGGTGTGCACACTTAGGCAACCATCTTATTGTACGTTTTTTATTTTTTATATTTTTTCCCCTAACAGATTTTTTTTTTGCAATTGAATTGTACAGGTTATAGGTCACAGTAAAGGTGGGAAAAGTTCTGAAATGATTGATTGTGATCTCATTTTTTTAACATCACAAAAAACCTGCTATTTTAACAGGGGAGTGTACACTTTTTATACCCACTGTAGATGAGTAATTAATTCAATAGTTCAAAGTCATACTTTAGAAGTAATCTAAATTTGTAAATGTTGTCAGATCAGTAACATCCAATAGAAAAAACATGGAGAAGACTCCAGATAGAATTCTATGGGTTTTTTTTTTTTATCCTGGAAAAGACATCACCATCCATCCTTCCATCCATTTTCTTCCACTTATCTCGAGCTGGGTCACAGGGGCAACAGCCTAAGCAGAGAAGCCCAGACCCCCCTCTCCCCAGCCACCTCCTCCAGCTCATCCAGGGGACACCGAGGCGTTCCCAGGCCAGCCGAGAGATATAATCCCTCCAGTGTGTCCTGGGTCTACCCCAGGGCCTCTTCCCGGTTAGACATGCCCGGAACACCTCACCCAAGAGGCATCCTTATCAGATGCCCGAGCCACCTCAACTGGTTCCTTTCGATGTGGAGGAGTAGTGGCTCTACTCTGAGGCCCTCCCGAATGACTGAACTCCTCACCCTATCTCTAAGGGAGAGGCCAGCCACCCTTCGAAGGAAACTCATTTCCGCCGCTTGTACCCGTGATCTTGTTCTTTTGGTCACTACCCAGAGCTCATGACCATAGGTGAGTGTAGGGATGTAGATCGACAGCTTTGCTTTTTTACGCTCAGCTCTCACTTCACCACAACAGACCAGTGCAGCATCCGCATCACTGCAGACGCGGCCCCAATCCATCAATCTCCCATCTCCCCTCACTCGTGAACAAGACCCCGAGATACTTAAACTCCTCCACTTGGGGCAGCAACTCGTCCCTGATTTGGAGTGGGCACTCCACCCTTTTCTGGCTGCGAACCATGGCCTTGGACTTGGAGGTGCTAATTCCCATTCCCGCCGCTTCACACTCGGCTGCGAACCGCTCCATTGTGAGCTAGAGGCCACCACCTGATGAAGCCATCAGAACCACATCATCTGCAAAAAGCAGAGATGTGATTCTGAGGCCACCAGTGGAAGTGGAAGTCCTCCGCTTAGAAATTCTGTCCATAAAAATTATGAACAGAATCGGTGACAAAGGGCAACCCTGGCGAAGTGCAGCACCCACCAGGAACGAGTCCAACCTATTGCCGGCAATGCAGACCAAGCTCCTGCAACAATTGTACAGGGAGCGAATGGCCCGTAACAATGGCCAGACACCCCATACTCCTGAAGCACCTTCCATAGGATACCCCAAGGGACGCGGTCGAATGCCTTCTCCAAGTCCACAAAACACATGTAGACTGGTTGGGCAAAATCCCATGCCCATCCAAATATCCTCGAGAGGATAAAGAGCTGATCCAGCGTTCCACGACCAGGACGAAAACCGCATTGTTCCTCCTGAATCCGAGGTTCGACTAACAGACGGATTCTCCTTTGCAGTACCCTGGAATAGACCTTCCCGGGGAGGCTGAGTAATGTTATCCCCCTATAGTTGGAGCACACCCTCTGGTCCCCCTTCTTAAAGATGGGAACCACCACCCCAGTGGCACCACCACAGATCTCCATGTGACATTGCATAGGCGTGTCAACCAAGACAGCCCTACAACATCCAGGGCCTTAAGGAACTCCAGGTGAATCTCATCCACCTCAGGGGCCCTGCCACCAAGGAGTTGTTTAACTACCTCAGTGATCTCACCCCCAGTGATGAACGAGTCGTCCCCCTCGTCACCAGACCCTGCTTCCTCTGTGGAAGGCATGTCAGTGGGATTAAGGAGATCCTCGAAGTATTCCTTCCACCGTCCAACTATATCCTCAGTTGAAGTCAGCAGCACCCCACCCACACTACATGTATTTACCATGTGAGTAGAGCACCGCTTTTTCCTGACGTCGCCTGACGGTTTGCCAGAATCACTTCGAGACGGACCGAAAGTCTTGTTCCATGGCCTCACCAAACTCTTCCCACACACGAGTTTTTACTTCAGCTACTGCCAGTGCTGCACTCCACTTGGCCTGCCGGAACCTGTCAGCTGCCTCTGGGGTCCCACAGCCTAACCAAGCCCGATAGTACTCCTTCAACTTGATGGCTCCCTTCACCTCCTGTGTCCACCATCTGGTTCGGAGGTTACCACCACGACAGGCACCAACCACCTTGCAGCAGCCTCAACAATGGAGGTGCAAAATTGAGTCCATTCAGACTTAATGTCCCCAGCCTCCCTCAGAATGCTATCAAACTTCTGCCGGAGGTGGGAGTTGAAGACCTGACAGACTGGGGCCTCTGCCAGACGATTACAAAATCGATCATCGACCTGCGACCTAGGGTGTCCTGGTGTCACGTGCACTTATGGACACCCTTATGTTTGAATATGGTGTTCATTATCGACAAACTGTGATTTGCACAGAAGTCCAACAACAGAAAGCCACCTGGGTTCAGATCAGGCAGGCCGTTCCTCCCAATCACGCCCCTTCAGGTCTCACTGCCATTGCCCACATGAGCGTTGAAGTCCCCCAGTAGGACGACGTAGTCACCAGATAGAGCACCCTCCAGCACCCCACCCAGCAACTCCAAGAAGGCTGGGTACTCTGAACCTTCGTTTGGTGCGTAAGCACAAACAATAGTCAGGACCTGTTCCCCAACCCGAAGGCGCAGGGAAACAACCCTCTCATCCACCGGGAAGAACCCCAACATACAGGCACCAAACCCGTGGGGATATAAGGATACCCACCCCTGCCTGCTGCCTCTCACCGAGGGCAACTCCAGACTGGAACAAAGTCCAGCACCTCTCAAGGGGACTGGTTCCAGAGCCCAACCTGTGCATTGAGGTGAGCCCAACTATATCTAGCCAGTATCTGTCAATCTCACACACTAGCTCAGGCTCCTTCCCCCCAGAGAGGTGACATTCCATGTCCCAATAGCCAGCCTCGGTAGCCCGGGATCAGACCACCAGGGCCTCCGCCTTTGACTGCTGCCCGACGCACATTACACCCGACCCCTACAGCGCCTCCTGCGGGTGGTGGGCCTACAGGAGGGCGGGCCTATGTATCCTCTTTGGGCTGCGCCTGTCTGGACCCACGGGCTAAAGCCCGGCCACCAGGCACTCTCCCTCGAGCTTCTTCCCCAGGCCTGGCTCCAGGGTGGGGAGGTAACACTGTCCCGGGCAGGGTGATGTGGTCCCTTGATTTTTTCTTTTTCATAGGGGTCGTTAGACAACATAGCCCCTGGGATCACTGGGACACATAAACCCCTCCACCACGGTAAGGTGGCGATTCGTGGAGAGGAAAAAGAGATCACTAGATACTAAATTAAGACCCTTCAAATTTCAGACAAGCTTATAATACTCATTTTTCCCCCTCACGACTGGTGGTTGCCAGATGGTTGTAGACCAATCTCTAGGCCTGTGTGACTGAGGTCTTATTTACTTGATCCTACATTGTCAACATGATTGTCACACTTACAAAATGCCAGACAAGTAAACATCACATGGTTAGTAGTCACATGTCAAAACCTCAATATAGTGTGAGATCTTCCACCAGGTTATTTCACAATTACATTCTACAAAGCTTGCCATCATTCTCAAACAAAGTGTTGTACTTTAGTTGCAGAATAAAAGCAGTTTTACCCACAAGACTGTTGGTTTTCTGTGACTCCACTGTGGTCTAAAGAATTTTTCCCAACGATTCCAAGTCCATGGGGAACATTCCTGTAGCTGAAATGGTCTGTACTGACTTGAGAGTAGAACTAAAGTTTTAGCTGCATGATATCAAACCTGACATTCAATTAGAGCTGAACGGCCTACTTAAATGAAGTGGATTTTAAGACCATTCTGAACAACAAAATACACCTGTTCAGTTTATGAAGAGTTTTTAAATATTTATGTACTAATTATTTGTATTCCCTGTTGAGTTTCCAAACACAAGTCTTTGAGAGTTTTTGACAGTGTATCAAAATTCTATTAAATGGGGCATGGTTGATAGTAATGTAAATATTTAGCACATGGGGTGCACTTAAAATAATTTGGCAATTAACTTTTATTGTATTAATTTTAGAAATTTTAGCTGGATGTCCTAAACTCGGCAAAACCATGTGATTGAATTGAGATCTTTATTGTTCAGATTTTATTGTAACCATTTGTGTGTGGCCACAAGCTAAAAGTAGCATCTCTGACACAAACAGAGAAAACCCAAGAGCACAGAGTGGAGTCAGGCTTGCAGTAATGGCAGCAGCCATGGAGTGTGTTCTCAGTCTCACTGGCTAGATAGCTGCTGCCATCTGTGCCAGCCACATCTCACATTCAGCTCCTTTTTCTGAGCCTAGAAATCGAGCAGGCAGATTCTCCTAAAGCCTTGGCATTACACAGGGAATGGAACAAATGGGATTTCTCTGGTCTTTGATCTTTATTTTCAGTCTGATGCCATCTGCATGCAAAGACACTAGCGTGGCCCACTACTGCAGACAAGGGAGCCACATTAATATTTAAATGATAGCAATTATCGAAAGAGGCCATATGCATGTTGTCACAAGCCCTGTTTGAGGGCTGTATTTTCTGTTCACATTTTATTATAGATATGAACATCAATAAATGAAGATTCTGTGCATATTGTTCAGGGATGATCTGATTTATGAGCTGCATATACAGTAGTTACAGTATTTCTAGCAAATCCACCCAAACATAATGTGCACTGCAAACAGTCAGAGTGATGCAATTTAGTAAAATGATGTTATTGCTTTTGGACATCCCATTCAGGGAGGTTAAAGCATAATCACACATAATTGCAGCCCATTACAGTCAGCAGCACAGTGTATAAATCTTTAAAGAGGACTAATCCTCAGGAAAGGTGGATGCTGCTTCTCCCTGCACCTGAGGAACAGATGGAGTCCTGTTTTTAACTTACCATTCTGTAAAAATCAAATACCAATCATTTTTTTATGCATAGAACATTTACACCCCTGATACTTATGCCAGTACAATACCAGTGGATGGGATAGTTTGTTTTGTCTCTCAGTTTGATATGCTTTTCATATCTATTTGTTAGATAGAGCTGGAGTCATACCTTGTTATACTCCCTTTTCTTAACTGCTTATCCGATTCAGGGTAGTGGGGGGAGGTGGGGAGCTGGAGCCTCCTACTCACATTCACACCTACGGCCAATTTAGAATCACCAGTTAACCCAAAATGCATGTCTTTGGATTGTGTGAGGAAGCCGGAGTACCCAGGGAGAACCCAGTCAGGCACAGAGAGAATTATGCAAACGCCACACAGAAAGACCCAAACTGGGCAGCAGGTTTGATACCAGAACCTTCTAGCTGTGAGGTGACAATGCTAACCACTGTATCACAGTGCACCAAGCTGGTTATGCTACCTTATCATAGACTAGAAGCAGTGGGAAAATATGTAGGTGGATCAGTCAAAAGCATATACCCACCAATACCTCTACTGACTGTTTGTTTGTGTAGTCAGTAAGACTAGAAAAGCGCCATGTAAATACCAGTCCAGTTCAGTAAATGCCACAGCCACCCTGTAAAAAATTTGTTGAAAAGACATTTAACATGACATGCTCAGCGTCTGAACAACATTAAGATTTGGTCAGTCAAAGACATTGTTTTTACTGACGCCTGCAGGGATTTATGATAACAGGCCTGGAATGACAATGTTTATGTTGGAGGTTTTCTTTTTAAAGTCTGCAAATCATGAATTAAAATGTGTTACAGTTCAGGAATTGAACATTTTTAATCACATTAAATTTCTACTATTAATATCCTTTTACATTGTATTGAATGGCATAAAAGGTAGGGCTTGCTTACCCCTAAAACTCCAAAAGATTAAATTATCTGCTTAAAACTCATGTAAATAAAATAAAATAATGACATTAATAATGGGTATATTTTAGCTAATCAAATATGGCATATTCCTAAAACATTCCTTGAAACTGTTCCTTTGAATTGTATTCTGGAGCTTGCCTCCTCCTACTGACAGTCAGAGGTGAGAACATGATAACTGTACGCCACAATGTGTCTTGGAGGGAAAGGTGTTTTATTCCTCTGTCTTTAGCTAGATATGACTTTGTATACTTCTCTGTTTGTGTAAATGAACACCTTCCACTCCCTTAATGACTTCTTAACTGCTGCTGTTCATAGTCATTTTGACAGCCTAATTGGCCCAAATCATCTATTCTCTGCTAGCTTTCTATTTTCTGGGTGCTGCGACTCCCTGCTGCTCAGGAGCTTGCCTCCTCTTACCATGCAAATGAGGCTGAGCAGCAGAGAAAACAATGGAGGATTAACTGTCCCAACAGCCCAACTCATCCTCCCCACCCCCAGCTGCCCACCACCATACACCTCATTAACCCACAGAGGGCACAGGAAATGAAACCTCTGACAGCACGTTAGGGAGCAACTGATGACCCAATCAGCAAGGTTGCCACAGGCCAAATTAGCATTAAGAAAACGCAACAGGCTGGGAATGCTGGGTGTACGTGTGAATGTGTGTGCGTACATGTGTGTGAGCGTGCACGTCTGTGAGAGATCATGTTTTAAAGTAGGAGTGACTGATAGGAGCCCTCAAAGAAAGTTATCCATACTGCCAGTAAGACATCTAGCAAATAGATAGCAAGGACATGTTAATGTCAGAAATATTTTTTATCACAAACAACCATAATCCAGGAGAAGCAGTATCCAGACACAAAAAAAGCATTATGAAACGAACTGCTTGACCACTTTGGTTGTTTTGCTATGTGAAAAACTGAAGTCAATGCACACGTGCATTAAAACCTGTATTCTTTCTATTTACGAACTAGGGAGCAAACCCTTTGGTTGCAAAAAGAGTTCAGTTGTAAATCTATAAGAATATCACCCTTGGCTCCCTTCATCTGTGATGTCAGTAAATAATTTCCTGATAAATTCATGTGCTCCACTACTATTTTATATATACAGGTATACTGAATATAACATGTTAACTTTTGTAATTTATGGTTTTTATTACAGTCAAATAAGAGGATAATGCAACGTATGCTTTACACTATGACTTACAAGTTGCTAGCCTCAGTATGCAGTGTCCTTTGTTTTTTTTGGTCAGATCCACACCTTCACTCATCACATACTGTTTCAAAACACTAAAATGGCATTAGCTTTAAGCTTCACAATCGGACTTCCATCATTCGTATGGTCTG
>VUQI01053777.1:0-11466 GCA_015106735.1 Paratilapia polleni | reverse complement strand
AAAAACTATAATGTAATGTAAAAAAAAAAAAAAAAAAAAAGGTGGATGCTCATATTAAACATGGCCAAAGTTTCAAATAATGAGGTCAGTGTACATGTAAGCAACCCCTGTGAGCCAAAAGAGCCTTCAAACAAGCTTGGCAGCATGGTGGTTCAGTGGTTAGCACTAATGCCTCACAGCAAGAGGGTCCCGGGTTCAAACCCACATAGGGTCCTTGTGTGTGGAGTTTGTATGTTCTCATTGGCTTCTACAAACCTTAGCCTCCAGAGAGAAGTGTTTCACTTCCTGGTTAAATATTTTTTTAAAGCTCTGGTTGTGACAAATGTAGCCACACCCACCTGCTGTTCAAACCTTCTGTTTATGAGGGGAAACCAATCTGCCTGTGACTCATGCAAAAGCTACCCTAGTTTGAGTCAAAGAATAAGAATGTGAAGCTGGAAATGAGCATAACAGATCCCCTTTAAAAGACTTTATCATCACATATTAGCATTTACTTGTTTGCTACAGTCTAAAATGTTTTTGAATACCTGTAGCACATCAGACATTAACAAGGCAGAGCCTCCTAACTATATCTAGCAGAACAAAGAGTTTCCCTTGCACTTCCGGACACAGTAAGAGAGGAAGAACTAGAACTGCCACCTCATGGTTGTATGCCTCTACTAATCAGTCACGTTGCAACAAGTTTGCATCCATGTTAGTCATCTGGGTGGATGGCGTGCGGATAGAAGATGCTGCCTGCTTCACAGAATGTGAAGACAAATTTTTGATTTCTGACATTTAAATAAAAATGAATTTGACTTGACTTTATTAAGCTTTGTTGTAACTGGTTTGCTTTATGTCTAGCGTATTAGTGTGTAAGTTCAATGAGTGAAATACCCCACATGTGTTAGCTATAAAGCTAATGCTGACACATGTATAACAAAAAGTTTTAGCCATGATAGTAGACAAAGCTTCAAATACAGAAGTTGCTGAAAGAACCTACAAATTTTACACACATCTAGCAGAGAAGATCTATACAATTAGTACTGTTTCCAGGTAGGCAACCAAGATTAGTGTGACTAACTCAGTATTGAAAGAAATATTAATTATGGTCACAAGTTCCAATTTTTATAAGTGTTTTTGACACTTTTCACAGCTAAGTTTGCCTTTGACCTTTTTGAGTGTGAAATGTCACCATCTTATTATTTTATCTTATTAAACATTTGTGTAAAAGGTTGTCATAGCGTTAGCACTTGAAAGACCACTTGCATTATAAAGCAGTGTGACAGGTGAACTTACAGTAAGCCCAATGATGTCAGCTGCTCGAGAGCTGAAGCACAAGGGGTGGAGACCGGTTCAGAGTTTGAATTTGGTTTCTAGGCAACTGTATGAAATACGAGAAAGAGAATGGAGTGGTTAAAGAGGAACTGATATGTTTAAGATTGGTAGAGTTTTCTGTGTGTGATAATTCAGTGTAGTCATTATATTTAGCAAAGTAAGAGAAATATTTGTAATCTCAATGCAGCACAAAGGTCTCTGATCAGCTGAACATTTTGATGTTTAAATGAGGTTTCTAGTAAAAGGAAGTGGAAGTACTTCCTGAAAAAATAATTTGATAATAAAATAACAACAGATGCAAGAACATGAAGAAGGAACATAGGAAAGTGACAAACACAAGCAGATGAGACATCCAAAAATACTCTGGGTGTAGACCAGGAGAGTGAGATCACTTGTTTGCTTGGATGGATGGCCAGCAAAATTTCTGAGTCAAGGGCTCAGCAGAGTCAGTATCATATTAGCCTACCTCAGCCTCAGGTATGAGCCAGCAGGATAATAGCACACTTCAAAAATAATTAGCAATACAGACCTTCAAAGGTAGTAGATCCTGCTTGAGTTTATAAGCAGGGCTAATTGTGCAGCTCATAAAATAAAAGCACGCGCTCAAAAACGCTTCCGTACAAAACACTACTGACATCTTTCTTAAGAATAGTGACAAACAAAGAATCAAATATACAGAAGCCCTATATGAATGAGTATTTATTCATTCATTCTTTCAACAGTCTTTTTAGACACCACACCTTGATCATGTGACTTAACGTTCCACGTCCCACCCAAATCCCTATGGGAAAGCATCTCAGTTCATTGAAATTGTGCACTTCAGGTTTGGAATTCAATTGCCTAATCCCTTCAAAATCTACGCTACATCTATGATATCAGCCAAACATCTATTATAAACATAAGCTGTATGAAAAATCCCTGCTTGAGACACACAATCAGAAAAGTGATATGGGCTGTAGAAAACAAGAGGTGAGAGCAAGATTGAGAAAAAGACAGAGCTGTGAAAAGAGAATGTGGTTGGACCTGCTTCTGTTGTGGGCGTGTTGACTCAACCTTGTTGGTGGAGCTCAGGTTTGCAATGTTCTGTTTGGTGTAACAGGCCACTCCCTTCAGTCTGTTCATCTCAGTATAACATCAGAAAAGCACTGAGAGTTTCTGAGTAGAAACAATATGAATGCCTGTGGAGCAAAACTGACTTATTTTTGCCACATTAGTTATGCAAGGACCAGGCCTTTTTTCAGTTCTTGGTATAATTTTGGGAGAGGAAATGCCATGAGTCATGCATCCTTTTTCAGAGTAAAGCTTAGTGGGTGTTTGGCCACACTGCAGTCTAACGTTGTATGTAGCGGGGGGGGCTTAGCCACAACACGTTTTTGAGATCCAAACACAAGTTGACAAATAACATGCCTCCATAGCTGTTGAAGAAGACCAATAGGGTGGCTTTCTCAACAGTCAGCCCTTTGTCTTGCTGCCATTTCAGATCAGTACTGGAAAAACCAGAGTCATAATGATCACTTAAAACAGTTGTCATACTGTGTGATCTACAGAGTGTTGTATGCACAAGCATTAATACTGATTCCTTGAAATATTTTCTTAGGGTAGGCTGGTTCATGGTGGTTCAGGTTCAGTTTATTGTGCACTGTGGGTTCATTAAAGAGCTGAATCTGCTATTCAACAATCGCTAGAATACATAACAATGAACTATAGTACACTTTGACATTTCACATCATTGAAAATGAGTTATGAAACCTGTCAAGAGGAGGACTTCTCTATCATAGATTACCTGTCTCATCTTTAGGGCCTAAAGCTAAGCCTTGCATTTTAACTATCAGCTGTTTGTAACACTGGTGATGTTGATCGCTTATCTCTTGTTTGTCACGTTAAATTGTTTGGAAAAATATCAGAGAAAAGCCTCAGATAAAAACCAACGATTTGATGTAGACAGACAAGCAAGGCCTACAGCAGAACAGATTGCTATTTTTGGTTGAGTAATGGCAAAATCCCTTAATGAAGGTGTTAGTGAGGAGTCTCCGTGAAGGGGGGTTTCAACATGACCGTGTGAAACAAAGCCAGCGACGCGGTGCCTACATGCCAGCAGTGTGAGCCTGACCACAGCCAAGTCACTGCTGCTTTACACAATAGTAAAGCTCTCTGTCTGTGGTTAGCTGTCTCACTCTGCTCATTCCTTTTCCATCTCACAATATGTCACACCCTGCCCTGAGATTTCTAAACTTCTATTATAAAAACAGTGAGTGTGACTCTTTTGAATGAGGCAGAGCAAACAAAAGGGCCCAAAATGTCGGTGTTGATTCGCCCAGAGGCAATTAAGCAGTTTCAAAAGACCATCACCCTTATTCCTGCTCCCAGTGTTACCCGACTGGTTTTGATGATAAGCTACTGCACAGGCGTGTCAGTCAAGCGGTGAGACATTCGCACATTCACACAGTCATACATACATACATGTGTCTCTAAACATAGTGATACATGAGCTCAGTGTCTTGAGAAAAGCAGTTATAAATCATTGTACTCCAAATTCATCAATTTCTAAGGGAGTGACCCAGCATAGACAGAAAAACATACACACAGTTTCCATTCCCACCCTTCTCTCTGTTGCTCAGGGGTGAGATGGTCATCAGTTTCATTTTCCAGTAAAATTTAAAAACAGAAAAAACAAAAACAAAACACCTTCCTGTGGACATGTGTATTTAAGATGCTGCCCATTTGAGAATCTAACGGGCAGCAGAGTAACACAGGCAACATGAAAAATGTGTTTTAATTCATATTATTTATGAATTTTTTTTTTTCTACGACCTGATACACATGGCTTAAATAACCATTATTTTACACCTGTTATTTTACAATACCGGCCCTTTATTGTCAATTATAAAATACACGTTTTCCATCTCAGCTAAATTACACTATTTTCATAGCTGTGTACCTGATGCACAGCTGTACGTACACACTATTAGCATCCAATGACATAAACAATTCAAAAAGTTAAACATTTTTTAATATAAACAATTTAATTTTATATACAGTGCTTACCAAATGTATTACACCACCTGTCATAAAAACAAAAAAGACCATCCAGCATCACGAAATGCTTTAATGCCATCTCAATTCCTTCTCAGTGAGTTGTCAACAGGAGTGAGGAATTGAATTCACGTTTTTATACCCAAATTTGAGCCGGCACACTGGACTTGTCTGAGAAGTCAGAAATTAATCAAGCAGAACATTCAAACTAATTTTTCTGTTCAGGAATGCAAGTAAATAACTGTAATTTGGCATCTTAATCAAAAAATAATAATGTGCTTGACTATTTTTTTCTGCTTTTTTGTAAAAGAGTAAATTTGAAAATTCATGGATAACAACAATTATATTTTAGCATTAAAAATATCACTTCAATTAAAGAGTTTGTGCATACTGGTGGATTAAGCATTACAGAAACAAAAAACTATTTTGGTAATTTCTAATACTGTTAATTTAGGGCAGCTGTGGTATAAACCTTAGTGGTCTAATACATTTGTTAAGCACTGTACACTCACCACAAACTTTATTAGTTACACCTTGCTAGTACTGGGTTGGACCCCCTGTTGCCTTCAGAACTGCCTTAATTCTTCGTGGCACAGATCCAACAAGGTGCTGGAAACATTCCTCAGAGATTTTGGTCCATATTGACATGATAGCATCACAGTTGCTGCAGATTTGTCGGCCGCACATCCGTGATGCAAATGTATGTTCCAGTACATCCCAATGGTGCTCTATTGGATTGAGATCTGGTGACTGTGGAGGTAATTTAAATACAGTGAACTCTTTGCCATGTTCAAAAAACAAGCTTGAGATGATTTGAACTTTGTGACATGGTGTGTTATCCTGCTGGAAGCAGCCATCAGAAGATGGGTACACTGTAGTCAGCAACAATACTCAGGTAGGCTGTGGTGCTTAACCGATACTTAGTTGGTACTAAGGGGCCCAAAGTGTGCCAAACAATGATCCCCCACAGAATTATACCACTACCACCAGCCTGAACTGCTGATGCAGGGCAGGTTGGATACATGCTTTCATGTTGTTTACACCAAATTCTGACCCTACCATCTGAACGTTGCAGAAGAAACTGAACAGATCAGAGAACGTTTTTCGACTCTTCTATTGTCCAATTTTGGTGAGTCTGTGCAAACTGCAGCCTCAGTTTCCTGTTCTTAGCTAACAGGAGTGGCACCCGATCATGCCTACATGCTTAAATACATTGAGTTGCTGCCATTTGATTGGCTGATATTATTAGCTTCCGATGATATAATTAATTCAAAATGTTTAATTCAAATTTTCATAGATTAGAAAATGTTATATACAAAATTTCATTTTTTTTTAAATTTTACAATTTTGATATCTACAGACTGATGAGCTTATGCCACGGTGAGGTGTCCGTTTTCCATCCATCTACAGCTACAACAAGTATTGCTACTCCTCCTAAATTTACACACAATGACCATCTAATGGCTCTTCACCCAAATTATGTTCAAGGTCAAGGTCACATTGGTCATTTTATGGGCAATAACCTGTGAACTGTAATGGACTATGAGCCAGATGAGCTACTTTGTCATTGACTTTTGGGTTTATGTATACAATTCTGTATATATGTATATACTGTTTCTTTACAAACAATGAGTTTAACCTGTTTTTTATTTTACATATACATTTTTATATACATAATGTCATTTTATATATACATATATAGACCGATCAGGTATAACATTATGACCACTGACAGGTCCAGTAAAGAACACTGATTATCTCTTCATCATGCCACCTGTTAGTGGGTGGGATATATCAGGGAGCAAGTGAACATTTTGTCCTCAAAGTTGATGTGTTAGAAGCAGGAAAAATGGGCAAGTGTAAGGATTTGAGTGAGTTTGACAAGGGCCAAATTGTGATGGCTAGATGACTGGGTCAGAGCATCTCCAAACACAATACAATAATAGGCAGGTGGTCATAATGTTATGCCTGATCGGTGTATATAACAATGCAAATAAGCTTACACACAAAAGAAGTAACTCAATCACCCTGAAACATCCATCTTAGTTCAAACCTACTATCAATAACAGTTAATAGGGTGCCGCCTAACCGAATATGGCATCCACTCACCACTGGTGCATCAATTAACATTAATTAACACAAATAACCAACTGCACATGAGGTAGAACACAATATTATTAACTAACCATCCTGAACTGATAAACAGTATTGCGAATTAATAAGACTAAAGAAGACTAAAACAACAAGACTAAAACTAGCTCCACATTGTTTAATGAGGTGAAGGACAAGATCAAATGTGGTGGCAATTTAAGATGTTTCTTTACCTAAACTCAGTCAGAGTAACAACACCATCTGTATTTACACTCATGGAACATCAGTCAACATTCAAGAACATTAAATGCAGGAAACTACAGAGTGGAGGTCAAAAATGCACAACACAGAGTAGTTTGCCCAATAGCCATACTCCAATTCCAAACTCCAACACTCTGCACCATGCTGAGATGCATTAATTTAGCCTTCCAGTAGGTGGCTCATCACTACCACAACATGTAATGTGGAGGTGGAAATCAGATAACACTTGTAAGAAGTCTTAGGAAGTCACAATAAACACAACAAAAGACTAAATATATCCAAGCCTATCAATTTTAATAACTCATTTAGCATGTTAGCAAGGAAAGCCTTGATGATGGAAAGGGGGCGTCAGCTCCTATCATGTCCAGTTTAATAAAACATGCAAGTTGAACAGGTGCAGGCTCAACCAGCAATTTCAGATTAGCATGTATGAGAAATCACTTTTTTGATCTAACATACCAAGTTTTGCTAAGAGTCCACCTTAATTTTTCACTGATATTTTTAATCTCGCTGTAGATATTGACAGTTTACCGTGTCACACAGTGTTCAAGCCTTTAAATTCAACTGTAATATTTTTTGTCAATATATTTTAATATATCTCTTAATATAAAGGCCTGTTTTTCTCAGCTCATCAAAAGTTGTTTTTGTTAGAGATATGTGGTCCTCACAGGACAGCCACTGCAAATACATGAATTTACAGAATATGATGCTGGAGATTAAAAAAAGATATAAAGTATTTAAAATAAGTTCAAACTTGTTTAAGTTTCTACAGCAGGATCATTAATCCATATAACACTGATGGGGGACATTTATCTGCAGAATTATTACTTTTACTTTTGATACTTTATGTATAATTTGCCAATAATACACAGTTATGTGCAGTGAGGTATTTTCATAGCGTGGCATTGCTACTTTTACTTAGAGAATGGTTCTTAAAAGATCCTTCATTGTCAGCTAATGGTAAGTATTTTGATGATAACTAAAGAAGTAATATTTTACAATTATTCAGCCAGGAAGGAGTGCAGAGAGGTGAAGACTTCCATGCATAGTGGGGTATATATAAAAGAATGAAAGACAGGCAGCACAAAATTATGAAAAGGTATGTTTTAATCTGGCCCATTTTTTTTTTCCTTATTCGTTTTTCCTTTCTTTAAAAGTCACCGCACGACTACTGTAGTTAATGTGGGAGATTTAAAAGTAACAGGAGCTGTCTGGCGTCGGCAGCACTTGCCGCCAAGCTCCATTCATAATCATACCAATTAAAAATATGCTCAGCTACAACTAAGCGCGAACAGCTAACAAGGTTTAGGTATTTTCCATGAATCGTTACATTATATTATTCAATTTGGCACCAACTATTTGTCGCGTTCTTCCACAAAACGTGTGCCCAGTTGAACCATCGCTCCTGCCATCAGCTCCAGTTCACGGTGTTCTAACCTGACAGGTTAGCAACCTCAATGAAAACCGATGATTTAATTGAACTAAGGTTCTACTGGGTGCCTCACGGATACGCCGTATTTTCAATAACAGTCTACACAATTGAACAGTGGCCAACCATTACGTAGCATATGCGTGTGTATTTTTTAAAATGCTAATACATAAAAGGAAAATTAAACATCGGAGTTTTCCCAGCACATTTCTGCTATGAACTATTTTCAGGATGCCTGATTCCTAAAGAGTAAGAGCGCAGCCCAACTTACCGTGTTCACGCAATAACTCAAGCCCAAAAAGACAATGAAAATGTTAAAACACTTGTGCCCAAACTGATCCAACCGTTCGTAAAAAGGGTAAAGTGAAAGAATGGAGGCAATTAATAACCGGATAAGTAACCGCGTCTTCAAAATAAGAGCCTCCGATCAGCAACAATGACACTGACATTAAGGTGCTGGAAAAATGAAGAGTATGTATGAAACACACACACACACACAAATAAAATAATAAAAAAAAAAAAAATCCATGGTAGATATGAAGCAGATTATTGTATACATATAATGTTCTGATAAAAAATAAAATGATTTTTTTTTCTTACTGTTTGAATCAGGGCTCTGAATCAGACTAACTGACGATGTGTCTAGCTGTAACACTAGATCCGAACTGCACCACCTACAGATGCAGCTTCTCTCCGCATGCAGTCCGTCACAGATTGTAGGAGTTTGATTTGGCACAGCAGCAGAAGTTAAACTTTTCTGCCACTTGGATCTCTTCTTCCTGCCGATCTTTATGTTTTGTTTTTTTTTTTTAATGTACATGTAACTTTTAAGCCAACTAACCACGGGCACTGCAAACTAGCTTACGCTATGAATGCGTGTGTGGTATGGTTCATGTAACATACACGTCCCTATATAAATAAACAAAATAAAAATCATGGAAAGTGCAGTGATGGCATCTCTGATACACTAAACAGCGGTTCATATCTCCTTTTCTACACAATCCACATTAGAGCCTAGGTTTTTCTATTTGTTTTGCAAAGAGTTTAATTCTGAAGGTCATGTCCACAGCACTGTACTTTTCTTCGTTTCCAACTTGACACTGCAGCCTCTATATGCAAGGTTGCATCATTTGAGGAAATCGTGTAGCTATACAAAGACAAACTTGTTAGAACTTGTTCCCCATTCAAGTTCTAACAATCATGTCCACAAACACATAATTAATAAGTTACAAAGAAGTTTATGAATAAGTAAATAGATTCATTTACAAACTAAATAGTTGACATTTAAATATCAAATCAAAAGCTAAATGTTATAAACAATTTACAAATAAATTATTAATCTCCAGAAAACATTCTAATGAAATCAAATAATAAATTATGTTGTTTTTTTACATATACAGTATATAGGGGTTTAAATTTTCCACAAAACCGGTAGATTGAAATTTGGCATTTTTAAGTTGTGTTGCTTTTTCCAGCATTTTTGATCCTTCATAAGTACACATATATCCACAGAAAATTCTGAGGGAGGAAAAACACATTTAAGTTCAGTTAATCGTTTTTTTCTCAGTCTATGACATACTGTAACCACAACAAGCACTGGTATCCTGGATGTTTTATCTGTCTTCTGGTAATTCACACAGACTCTTAGATAGAAAATGAGCCAACATGTAGATAAATAGGAGAACTTTTTAATCTACATGTCTCACTGAAATCAAGATGTCTTTTTCAAAAAAAGATCTGTGTACAAGAAACATATTGGCTTTATACAAGAGCTGATAAACTAGTAGACAGACAAACACATAATACAGACAGTACTGTGCAAATGTCTTGAGCAGTATTTTGCTTGCAAGGAGCCAGTTTTTTTTTTTTAAGTGGTCTTGAGCAATAGTTCTCCAGGCTTTCTGAAGGTCTTTCAAAGTTTTTCTTTGGACATTGGCTGCTTTTTCACTAATTTTCAGTCCAGTCCTTGTACCTGACCATTTTGGGGGCAATGTTTTATTGTTTGTTAAGCTGCTTAACACTGACCTATGAATCATTCAAGCATCTAACTCAGTGGAAGAATGATTGTTTAGTCTACACATAGCAGACAACACAGCAAAGAACCAATTTTAAATTGTGTCTTTAGGCACTTTGTTACTAACAGCCTGTCGCAAAAACAAATAATTTGTTCCCATTTCTTTAGTTAAATCTATGACAAGTGCCAAAGCTAACAGTTTGACAGGCATAAAATAGTATTTTTACACCAACAAGGTAATATCTCAACATGGTGTGCAGTGTGTGCTTAAAGTGGAGGACAAAAGAAGAAGTGGCAGGCCTAAAAACTATCTACAGCACACGAACAGTATCTGAAATAGAAAAAAAAATCCGGAAAAGACCTGACACATGGCCTGAGAGATGCATGTCCCTTCATGATCCAGTTACTGTTTGCCAAAGCCTCATCAGAAATGATCTCAATGGAAGGGTGGCTGTCAGGAAGCCATTCTTAAGGAAGGAAAGCAGGGAAAAAGGCTGAGGTATGCAAAATTACACAAGAATTGGGCTGAAAATCTTTGGCAACAGGTAATGAATCCAAATTTGTGACATTGTAAATACTGGGTTTAAATTTAATGAAAGAGCAGAGATAACCAGGCAATCTTTGCAGTAGAGATTTATATGTAAACATCATGCAATGCTGTTCTCTTCTGTTTGCTAGGGAGGACCATCACACTTTTTCATACAAGATACAGTGGTGAATGAGAAAAGAATCCCCTGTGATAAATCACAATGCACTGTGATAAATCAAAGGGCTTCAAGGTGGATGAAGAAGCATGCATATAAACAATATCATATTAGACAAAATTGTAGCTTGTACAATGATCTTTCAACAGAAACATGATTTGTTTCCAAACAAAATACAAATTTTTCATTAATTTTTATCTCTTTTGTCTTTACAGTGAACTACATTTTTAAGAAGCACGACTGAATCCCAGTTTTTTAAATTAGTGTCACAGCTTTATACTGCTCCGGAAAAAATTAAGAGACCACTCCAAAATTATCAGTTTCTCTGATTTTGCTATTTATAGGTATATGTTTGAGTAAAATGAACATTTTTGTTTTATTCTATAAACTACTGACAACATAACTCCCAAATTCCAAATACAAATATTTTCATTTAGAGCATTTATTTGCAGAAAATGAAAAATTGTGAAAATACCAAAAAAAGGTCCAGTGTTTTCAGACCTCAAATAATGCAAAAAAACCAAGTTCATATTCATTTTTAAACAACACATTACTAATGTTTTAACTTAGGAAGTGTTCAGAAATCAATATTTGGTGGAATAACCCTGATTTGCAAT
>VUQI01053776.1:0-13331 GCA_015106735.1 Paratilapia polleni | reverse complement strand
CTGAATATTTATGTAAATGTGATATTTCAGTTTTTTCTTTTTAATAAATTTCACAAAAAATCCTAAAATTCTGTTTTTAATTTGTCATTATGGGGTACTGAGTGTAGAGTAATGAGGAAAAAATTAATTTAAACGATTGTAGCATTAGGGTGAAACATAACAAAATGGAAAAAACTGAAGGGGAACCCACTTTATTATGTATATAGAATTCCTAATGCCTTATAACACCCCCCAGACCCCTCAGATCAGAGAATCAGTTACTGTTACAGGCTTCTTAGTCCAAGCTTAAAGCAAAGGGGGACTGTGCTTTCACTGTTTTAGCCCCAATGCTGTGGAATCAAGTTCCTGTCATGATTAGATCATCACAATCAGTTTCCCATTTCAAAAAGCTTTTAAAAACCCACCTCTACAGACTGGCTCTCATATAATGTTTTATTTTTTACTCTTGTCTTTTTTGTCTTTTGTTTTCATTTCTTCTTTTTTTTTTACTCATTTTATGTATTTTGTAATGTTTTAATGCTGCTATTTTTTGGAAATTCTGTGAAACACCCTGTTTAAAAAGGTGCTTCTTCTTCTTCTTCTTTCGGCTGCTCCCTTTAGGGGTCACCACAGCCAATCATCTGCTTCCACCTCCCCCTATCCCAGCATCCTCCTCTGTCACACCAACCCTCTGCATGTCCTCCTTCACTACATCCATGAACCTCCTCTGTGGTCTTCCTCTTTTCCTCCTGCCTGGCAGCTCCATCTTCAACATCCTTTGTCCAACATATCCACTGTTCCTCCTCTGCACATGTCCAAACCATCTCAGCCTTGTCTCTCTGACTTTGTCTCCAAACCTCTCACCCTGAGCTGTCCCTCATTTCTAATCCTGTCCATCCTGGTCACTCCTAATGAAAATCTGAGTATCTTCAGCTCTGCCACCTCCAGCTCGGCCTCCTGTCCTTTTGTTAGAGCCACCGTCTCCAAACCAAACATCATAGCAGGTCTCACTACCATCTTGTAAACCTCTTCCCTTTCACCCTTGCTGCTCCTTCTGTCACACATCACCCCTGACACTCGTCCGTTGCTTTGGATGGTTGACCCCAGATTTAAACTCATCCACCTTCACTACCTCTGCTCCTTGCAGCTTCACTGTTACACCTGTCTCCCTCTCATTCACACACATGTATTCTGTCTTGCTTCTACTGACTTTCATTCCTCTTTTCTCCAGAGCATACCTCCACCTCTCCAGGCTCTCTTCCACCTGCTACAGAAATAAAGGTTTATTATTAGAAATTGCCCACACAGTCCAAGGGAAGTCCATGCTCCCCTTGTACCACCCCACTGAAAAAACCCTGGAAACACACCTGTATAGGATTAATAGGAAGGCTGGTAACTGCTGTGATATTTTCTCTGCTCCCTGAAAGTAGGAACCAGCCACACAACACAACATCTGTCAGGTATGAGATGAAATAAAGGCAGCATGAAAGAGCCTGATGCTGATGTCTCTGTTATGGATGTAATTTAGTTCAAGGTTAAAAAAGTAAAAGTAATAAGCTAATGTTTGTAGGACCAGCACATTTAAAGACACACAAAATATTAAGGATCTCCTTCCAAAACTCTGTGAAACAACATCAGTGAAGATGCTGGCTGTTACTGCAGGTACATTTAAACTCAAACCTTAAGCCTGAACATGCTGACATACATTGGATGAGTTTTTATAAGCAAACATTAAACCATGGCTAAGATCTGCCTATGCAAGAACCTGACTTCACTAGTTAGAGATATTTTTTCAAGTTCAGTGTTATTTGTTTTACTGACTGTAAGTCTCTTCAAACCCTGATGTGTATCAGCATGTATTAACTGTGTCTGCAGGCTGCAGTACAACAAACCACGAAAACAAAACACACAGTTAAAACTGAGAAAGAGAAACCATTGAACTACTTACCCTGGAAAGCAGAGAGAGCGAGGAAAACTGATCAACAAAACATCAACATCAGACAGACACAGCACTTCCTGTGGGACATGAACCTTTGCAGAGAAATAAAAAGAAAAAGTACTTCAGGGACACGTCTGGTCCTGATTTTTATTTTATCCACGTGGCTTCTCTCTCTGCTCTCTTCTTCATGGTCCTGTGCTTTATCTGTAGACCTCTCCATTCAAACTGCAGCAGAAAAAATTACAAAACCACGAACACCCACTTATGTGTGACCAAACAGGCTTCAGCTGAACACTGACTCACCTGACTGGATTTCTGCAGGAGGGACGGCTGTGCATTTTGTTCCATTTTCTTACTAGTGGAGACAAAACTTCATTTCATTTCATTTCCATTTCAATTTTATTTATATAGCACCAAATCACAACAACAGTCGCCTCAAGGTGCTTTATATTTTAGGGTAAAGACCCTATAATATTAGACAGAAAACCCCAACAATCAGACGACCCCCTATGAGCAAGAACTTGGCAAGTGGGAAGGAAAAACTCCCTTTTAACAGGAAGAAACCTCCGGCAGAACCAGGCTCAGGGAGGGGCAGCCATCAGCGACGCACTGAGGCACTACAGAAACTGCAGGATGTGAAATACCTGATGATGATCCTGGTTGGAGTTCTGAGAGGAAAACAGAGGCTGAAATGACCTGCAGTTCCTCTAACGTCCACTTGAGGCTCCAGGAGTGACTCAGTCCCCATAGACTCCCATGTTAAAATGTCCAACTTTACAGCAGAAATAAACATAACAACACAAAACAACACAAAGATGGCCATGGCCAAAATGGTGAAACTGAGGCTTCAACCCTTTGACTACACACAGTGCTTAACAAATGTATTAGACCACCACCCAGTGTAAGGTTTATGCCACAGCTGCCCTAAATTGACAGTATTGGTAATTACCAAAATCATTTTTTTATGTTTCTGTGATGGTTAATCCACCAGTATGCACAAGCTCTTTGATGAAAATTATGTTTGTAATGCTAAAATATAATTATTGTTGTTATCCATGAATTTTTGAATTGACTGTTACAAAAGCAGAAAACATAGCAATACAGTTATTTACTTGCATTCCTGAACAGAAAAATGAGTTTTAATGGTTGAATGTTATGCTTGATTGATTTCTGACTTCTCAGAGAAGTCCAGTGTGCAAAGTCATATAAATACATGTAAACTATCAGAATATAAAAACAGAGGAACCCTCTGTCGGTGCTGTGGACAATAGTCAGATACATCCTGGCTGCTGATGTGAAGACATTTACAGACTTTTATTTTGAAACAACAAGAGCACTTTTTAAATCTATCTGCTCTTGTTCTGAAGACACTATTAATTCAGCATTTTTTCCTGAGTGGCTTTCACATCACACAGTGTAAACAGCAAAGAGAAACCCTCAATGTGTTCATCTTTCTTTTCTTCTTTTTATTTTCTTCTTCTATCTTAAAATCTGTGAATCTGCAGTTGTTTAGAAATGGCTCAGAGAGACCTTCCCAGCTTGTGTAAATCTACAGTTCTCCTTCTTAGCTCTTCACTGAGTCCATTGTTCTGAGTATTGGTCAATGCAATGAGTGCTGTCAAACAAATCCTTTTTATGCTGGCAAAGAAGAAACTACAAATTTTTGTCAATCATGATCACTAACAAGAGGTTAATAGGCCTAAAAGACATTGTAGAATCTTCAGCACCACTTATTAAAAGATTTAAGTGAATGTATGTGTATTTTTGAGCCTGTATGTATAATTTTGACCCTGTGTGGATTAGAGGAAATCCAAAATAAATTCAAACTCATGCACCCAGTTCTTGTTTTTAAACATGTTTATTTCTGCTGTAAAGTTGGACATTTTAACATGGGAGTCTATGGGGACTGACTCACTGCTGGCCTCATTTTTCAGCCCTGAGATTGCCAGTTGCTGGGCAGAGTGGAAACACCTAGCTTGGCATGAAAGATGAGAGCTGCATATGTGCAGAGCTGTGACTGCTGAGAGTCTGAAAACAAGAGGAAAGGTTTGCTTGGTGACTCTGTCTTAACCGTTTCTTTTCTATCAGCGTGGATGCTCTGTTTCACTCCTGCTGATGAAACCTTCATGATATCAGCCTTTGTTTTCCTGTCAGAGCTCCAACCAGGACCATCAGCAGCTGTTTGACATGGAAAAATCAAACACTGAAGCTTTTCCTCCAGAGCGCCTCGACACTGTAAGAAAAAGGGGAACAAAATGCACAGCCCTCCACTCCGAAGTTCAGCTGAGGCTCATTAGTGTAAGTGGGTGGTGGTTTGTCACTCTTCTGTTGCAGGGTGAACGGAGAGGTCCACGGATACAGCACAGGAGCCTGAGGAAGGTAGTGAGCAGTCATCTGGAGACAGAGAGAACAGGGGCGGCTGTGGCTCAAGAGGTAGAGCGAGTCGTCTACTAATCGGAAGGTCAGTGGTTCGATCCCTGGCTCCCCTAGTCTGCATGCTGAAGTATCCTTGGGCAAGATACTGAACCCCACATTGCCCCCGATGCATTCATCGGAGTGTGAATGTTAGTAAGCACTTAAGTGTAGATAAAAGTGCTGTATGTGTGACTGGGTGAATGTGGCATGTAGTTAAAGCGCTTTGAGTACACAGAAACTGAGTAGAAAAGTGCTATATAAGTACCAGTCCATTTACAAGATAACAAATCATTAGTAAAGCAAAACTTTGTGTCCCTCAGGAAGTGCCCTCTCCGTCTGAATTTGATGTTTTGCTGATCACTTTTCCACAAATCTCTGCTTCCAAGGGTAAGTAGTTAAGTTAAATGTTTTCCCACATGGTCGTCCTGCAGCCCGCAGACACAGTTAATACAGGACGTTACTCCTCAGGGACTGAAGTAACAAATTAGAGTTACTGAATGTTGGTAGACTTGTGTATTTTACAGGTTAAATTGCACCAGTCAGGGATTTAAAAAAAATAGTCTTGAAAACAAAACATACTAAGCATGATGAAATCCAGGACAGCAGCTCAGGTTCTTGTACATGCAGACCTCTATAATATGTCAGTTTTGTCGTGCAATGTTTGATTATAGTGGAACATTTTTTAATTTATACTTAATTAAATTGTAATGCTTTCTTACAGTTAACTATGTACATTGCTTTAATGTATGTTTATTTATGGCTTGTGTAACTTGATAAGGTGAAAACTGGATGTTTACAAACATTTATTAACATTTAGTAAATAATATTAATTATAATTTTATTCTTTGGTACTCTTTCAATTCCAGGTCATCATAAACTCCCAAAACTCCTGCAGTTAAAATGTTTGTTTTCATATTTAATATGAATAATTAATATAATTATAAATTAATATGAATAATTACTCTGCACACAATAATCCACTGTGTACAGAGTAATGTGGGTAGAGTTATTCTTTTTTTTTAAAAACCCAACCAAACAAACAAAACAAAAAAACACTATTTTATTGCGTTATGTACATGTATGTACAGATAAAACCAACAATGGGGTCCAGTAGGTGAGATCTGCTGAATGTGAAGGCAAAGCATATGATCTGTGTCATCCTCATCAAACCGTTCAGTGAGCCCTCATGTCCTGTGGAGGAAGAGACCTCTCTCATCAGGACAGAAATGTTTCCTTAAAGGATAAAGGTCATCGCTTAGAACTACTTTGCATTGATCTGCAGTGACCCTTCACTTTAAAGAGACACGTGGACCCAAACCATGACAGCATATCTGTTGCCGTCCCAGGGTTTTGTGTTGTAGTGCTGAGTTTCTGATTCCTGTTTTGATTTCAGTACCATTCTGGTCATGTCAAGCTTTAATTGTTGTGGTATGTTTGAGTTCTGGTTCCTGACTGGAGACAGTGGGATTGTGCACAGCTGACTCCACTAAGCAGTTGGCACTGGGATCAGGAACAGAATGAACAGTAATCCAGGCCAAGAATTTAACAGCACTCTCATAAACCATCAGGCTGCTCATTTTCCCAGCTAAACCTCTGTGGTGTTTAGAGCTATCAGAATTCCCTACACAGCTGTTGTGGCCAAAATAATTCACTTTAATCATATTCCTGTAATATCTATGGGCACTTTTTTATCAGTAAAATGAATCTTTAACTTTGTTTGCATCTGTTTTTCTCACTTTTTGGGGAATTCATTTGCACTCAAAATAAAAAACGGAGGTGGAGAGAAAGTCTGTAACCCTGACTCTTCCAAAGCGCGCAAAAAGAACAATTACACAGTTATTTATATTATGTGTTATATTAACTTTATACCAAATTTTAAATATTGGTATGTCTGTCTATAATAGTCTATAATTAATATTGATATAATCAGTATTAGACAGGTGAACCACTGGCTGCTGTTCACCTCGTCAGCTTACTGTTGGGTTGGATTCTTTCTTTCAGTCTTCTCAGGCAGGAAAAACTGATCATGTGACACCAAACCAACTAAAACAAAATCAGATACAGTGGAGTGAAGCTCCGCCTCTTCCTGCTGGTGGATAAACACTGAGGACAGCATCAGAGAGACGTCTGCCTGGACATGGATCACTTGCTGCTGCTGCTGCTGCTGTGGAGCTCAGGTAGGACTCTGCTTTAAAGACCAGCCGGCAACTGGCCTACACGCCAGCATCACCCGGACAGAGACGCGTCATGTCAAAGCATCAGAAAAAGAAAAGATAAAGGCAATTGGGAGTATGGGTTATCTGGTCTGTTGTTTTGCGCTATTTGACCCTCTACAACCATTCCCAGTGGGTGTTGGACCCCACCAGGACTGCTCTTTCTTACCGATTGTGTTCATAATTTTTATGGACAGAATTTGTAGGTGCTGCTGAGGAGAGGAGGGTGTCAGGTTCGGTGGTCTCACAATCTCGTCTTTGCTTTAAGCAGATAATGTGATTCTGTTGGCTTCATTGAGCAATGACCTCCACTAGCACTGGGGCAGTTTGCAGCCAAGTGTGAAGCCAGATGAAAATTGACACCTCCAACTCTGAAGCCATAAATCTCAGCCAAAAAGTGGAGTTCCCTTTTCACCCTTTTCTTGCTTGGGTCAGAAACTGGGCAGTAACTCCTCCCTAGGTTGGCTTCTTTGACAAATCAAAGAGCAGAACATCAAGAATGTGATTTCCATACTGGATCAGTCGGGGCCCAGGTTAACAATGACTGCTTCCAGTGCTGTTGGCCAACACGGTGCAGGTGGAAACTGTGCTACTGTTGGCCGAAGACAAAGGAAGAGGAAAGGGGGAAGGCATTTTAGGAGGCAGCGAGAGAGAAGGAGAGGCAGGACTGTGGAGGTGAGAGTAGGGACTTTAAATGTAGGGACTAGGACTGGCTGATATATGATGGACAGAAGAAAGGTGGATATATTGCGTGTGCAGGAGACCAGGTGGAAGGGAAGCAAGGCCAGGAGCATTGGAGGTGGATTCAAACTGTTCTATCATGGTGTAGATAGGAAGAGGAATGGAGTAGGGGTGATCCTGAAGGAAGAGAATGTGAATAGTGTTATGGAGGTGAAGAGCGTGTCAGACAGGATCATGAGTTTTAAGGGGTGATGTAAGCCCCACAAGTGGTGGAGGGTAGTTGGTGTTAAGGACAGAAATACAGAAGGACAGATGTTAGTGGATTTTGCCAAAAGGATGGAAATGACTGTGGTGAACACGTACTTTAAGAGGAGGGAGGAACACAGGGTGATGTATAAGAGTGGAGGAAGGTGCACACAGGTGGACTACATCTTATACAGAAGGTGCAATCTGAAAGAGATAGGAGACTCCAAGGTGGTATCAGGGGAGGATGTAGCTAGGCAGCATTGGATGGTAGTCTGTAGGATGACTTTGGAAATCAAGAAGAGGAAACAAGTGAAGGCAGAGGGAAGGATTAAATGGTGGAAGGAAAGAAGAAAAGTAGACTAGGTGGTGGAATGTGCAACTATAGGAAAATATTCAAAGGAAGAGATTAGCAAAGAAAAAATAGGATAGTCAGGAAGATGAAGAAAGTAGACAGTAGTACTGGGAGGCTAGGCATACAGCAAAGAAAGAGGCGGCAAAGGCAAAGGAAAAGGCTTATAGTGAGTTGTATGTGAGGCTGGACACTAAGGAAGGAGAAAAGAACTTGTACCAATTGGCAAGGCAGAGATCGAGCTGGAAAGGATGTGCAACAAGTTAGGGTGATAAGATAGAGGATGATAGAGATGGAAATGTACTAACAAGTGAAGAGAGTGTGTTGAGAAGGTGGAAGGAGCACTTTGAGGAGCTCATGAATGAAGAAAATAAGAGAGAAAGGAGGATGGACAGTTACTGAATTAGGAAGTGCAGAGGATTAATAAGGAGGAAGTGAGGGTAGCTATGAAGAGGATATAGAGGGAAATGGCAGCTGGTCTAGATGACATACCTGTGGAGGTGCAGAGATGCTTAGAAGAGAGGGAAGTGGACTTTTTAAGCAGATTGTTTAACACAATCTTGGAGAGTGAAAGAATGCCTGAAGAATGGTAAATGGACTGGTACTTATATAGCGCTTTCCTACTCAGATTCTGTGTACTCAAAGCGCTTTAACTACATGCCACATTCACCCAGTCACACATACATTCAT
This sequence comes from Paratilapia polleni, assembly GCA_015106735.1. Lineage (NCBI taxonomy): Eukaryota > Metazoa > Chordata > Actinopteri > Cichliformes > Cichlidae > Paratilapia > Paratilapia polleni. Next base: position 4,819 of record VUQI01053776.1, on the reverse strand, counting down.
ACAGCACTTTTATCTACACTTAAGTGCTTACTAACATTCACACACACTCACACTCCGATGAATGCATCGGGGGCAACGTGGGGTTCAGTATCTTGCCCAAGGATACTTCGGCATGTAGACTAGGGGAGCCAGGTATCGAACCACTGACCTTCCGATTAGTAGACGACTCGCTCTACCTCCTGAGCCACAGCCGCCTCCAAATGAGGAAGAAGTGTACTGGTACCGATTTTCAAGAACAAGGGTGATGTGCAGAGCTAGTGTCTGTGAGTTAAGCAATAGTTGTGGCTAGCCATCTACTACCTGTCTTACCTGTCCTGTTTGTTGTCATCCTGACAACGTCTACTTTCTTTCAAAGTGTGTCTTCTCTGCTGGTTTATGATCGCCAAACACTCTTCACATCCGATCTTCAGTGGAAAACCTTTCCCAGCAAGTCAAAGAAGGCACAGGATCTTATATTCCACCTGTTCAGGCGTCTGTTCCTGTAAATCTTCGCCGGCTAATGTGTGTTCCTCCCCGAAGGAAACGCTGCAAGAGACACGGAAAACATAGAGGCATATCGGTGAGGTTTAAAAACTACGTGGCGGCTTCCCTGACAGCGGATCCTCGTTACTTTCTTTCTGGACTGTCGTCGGATCATGTCTGGCTTGTCTTCTGGCGCTCCCTGGAACCTCCCCACCAATGGATCCAGCTGGTGGTACCAGACCTCCCTGACCAACTTCCTCTGCACTGCGCGCCTCATCTCCGCAGAGGTGGTGTGGACCCCCGGAATCTCCATCCGCTAGGTCGTGCATCCCAGCCGGTGTCCGACCCGGTCTTGATTAGGTTGGCTCTGGTTAACACCAGATCACTAGCTAACAAGACCTTCATTCTTCATGATGTCTTCACCTCCCGGGACTTGGAGTTTCTATTTATCACTGAAACTTGGCTTAATTCTAGTGAGTTAAGCCCATTCTCTGAACTTGTCCCCCCTGACTGTCATTTTTTCAGTTCCCCGCATGTAACTGGTTGCCGTGGAGGTCTAGCATCTGTTTTTAAAAGCTACAACTATTCCAGATGGATCTGTCTTCCCCAGTGTTGTGTGCACTTGTTTATCGACCTCCCAAGTTTAACAAGGATTTTATTCAAGACTTTTCTGTCTTTTTATGTGGAATCATACCAAGATTTGACAGTGTTTCAATTCTTGGGGATTTTAACATTCATGTCTGTTGCCCCACCAAACCTCTTGTGAAAGACTTCCTAAATCTTACTGACTCTTTTAATCTTGTTCAGTCAGTCAATGGCCCCACTCATGAACGTGGACACACATTGGATTTAGTTTTATCTTGTGGATTTCCGTGATATTGAAATTTGGGATTTAAACTTTTCTGATCACATGCCTGTTATTATTGAAATTTCTGCACCACATCAACCAGTTAAACCTCTTTTGCCTTTTGATTATTGATGATTACTTCTACTACTGCGCAACATTTTTCTGCTGTTTATCAAAATACGAATAGTGCTCTTTCCTTGGACAGGCATTCCCCTCAGCTGAGTGCTGAACATCTGCTCACGTTGTTCAACTCAGGTTGTTCAAATGTTCTTGATATTGCTGCTCTATTTAAAACTAAGCATGTTAAACCTAAAACAGATCCCTGGCTAAACGATGTCACTCGGGCTCTCCGAAGGATTTGTAGAAGAGCTGAAAGGAAATGGAAAAAAGATAGACTTCAGATCTCCTTTGATATGCTAAGGAAAGCTCTGTTTAATTACCAGGATGCTGTTAGAGCTGCAAGAAGTAAGCATCAGATATCATCTCTAATAACTGTCACAGATCCTGTGTTTTATTTAACACCATTAACGCTGTTATCACTCCCTCACCCACCACTTACCTTCCAGAGACTCCAGGCATATGCGAAAAATTTTCACAGTTCTTTGTTGATAAGGTTGCTGGTATCCGGTCTCAAATCACTCCCCCTGCCTATGATCCCTCTGTTCCCCCAAAATCCTCTGCTATTTTTGACCACTATGAGCCTGTTTATCTGTCTACTTTGGCTGAAGTGGTCAGCCATCTGAAGCCTTCTATGTGCTTCCTAGACATTATTCCCACCCGTATTCAAAGAGGTCTTTGACACTGTCGGGCCTAGTGTGCTATCCATCATTAATACCTGTTTTCTGACAGGGACTGTTCCAGCCAAAATGCCATCGTGCAGCCGTCTCAAAACAAATCTTGATCCCACAGTTCTTTCGAATTTTAGACCAATCTCTAAACTGCCTTTTCTCTCTAAGGTTATGGAGAAAATTGTTTTCCACAATATACACAGGTTTTCTGTGCATATTGTAGGGTCTTTACCCAACCTTGAGGCGACTGTTGTTGTGATTTGGTGCTATATAAATAAAATTGAATTGAATTGATAGACTATGTTTGATTGCCAAATGTAGATCATCACTTTTGTCTTATCTATCCAAAAGACATTGTTTGAGAAGTCTTGTGGTTTGTTTAGATATAACTTTGCAAACCTAAGCTGTGCTGCCATGTTCTTTTCAGAGAAAAGAGGCTTTCGCTTGGCAACACTTCAAACAAGCCATACTTGTTAAATCCTTTCCTAATTGTACTGTCATGAACTTTAAGATTTAACATGCTAACTATGGAGTCTGAGAATGATTAATTGTCATTGTTTTACAAAAATCCCCCATTTTATAAAAAGAGATTCTTAATTTACAAAAAAAATCCTCATTTTGCAAAAAAAGGTCCTCACTTAAAAAGAAAAAAATATGCCTCTTTTTTTTTTTTCAGTTTCTCTGAGGACTGCACGGTGAACTTAATTTTCACATACTGCTATATGTGATATCATGTTTTGTTGTTCATCTGGGTTCATTGGGCTGTATTTACCTAATTTTAAGACGAGGTAAGGACCAGATAATTTTTTTAGTATGTCGTGGTACATAAAACTTTACAATTTTTCAATTTTTCAATTGACGGTATACTTTTTCACATGACTGGATGTGTGCCAGTTTTCATGTATGCAACTAATACTATCAATGTGTGCTATTTTTTACTGTTTTAAATGATGATGCATCCTCTACCTCTGTCCCACTCTCTATGAGTGTCAGCTTTTCACACTGTCCGGTCAGCTCTAGAGAAGTATTAACATATTTGACATCTGATGTCTATCCAGAGTTGAGACCAGGAAGCAAAGTTGAAGTCTTAGATGCCTCTCTGCAGCTTCTCTCCTCCTGTCATCCCCCCCAAAACCCCATCCCCACAGAGACTGTGTCTGCTCCCATACCACCAAAAAACAAACCAAAAATCAGCAACAAACAATTTAAGCATAGAAATTCACAAAGAAAGAACAGCATAACATCCTCAACTGCACCAAAGAGTAAAACAGTTAAATGTGAATTATTAAACATTAGGTCTCTCTCCCTGACTCTTAGTCTTGTCCACCCTAATTGGAAAACTCAAAAACCCGCTTTATTTGTTGTTATCTATTGTCCGGGTGGACGATAGATAAAAACAAATCTGAATTCAAATCTTTCAAAGACTTTTTATCTGATTTAGTGCTCAGTTTGGATAAAAAAAATTATAGTGGGTGATTTTAACATTCATGTAGATGCTGAAACCGACAGTCTCAATACTGCATTTAATTTATTATTAGACTCAGTTGGCTTCTCTGAAAATGTAAATGAGCCCACCCACAGCTTTAATCCCACTCAGAAAGTGAACATTTGACTGTATTCCCTGAAAACCCTCTTTTGTCTGATCATTTGTTAGTAACATTTAAATTTATGATTACACAGCAGTGGGGAATACATTTCATCACAGTAGTTGTCTTTCTGAAAGTGCTATAACTAAGTTTAAGGTTGCAATTCCTCCACTTTTATCATCTTCATTGCCATGTGCCAACACAATGCAGAGCAGCTACCTAAACTTCTCTCCCACAGAGGTCAATCATCAGTTCTGCGTATGACGCTGGATATTGTGGCTCCTCTGAAAAAGAGAGCTTCAAGTCAAAAGAGCTTGACCCCGTGGTATAATTCAGAAGCGTGTGCCTTAAAGCAGACATCTCGTAAGCTGGAGAAGAAATGGCGTTGCACTCATTTAGAAGGTGCTCGTGTGGCCTGGAAAAAGTTTATCTATATAAAAAAGCTCTCCGTAAAGCTAGGATATCTTACTATTCCTCACTGATCGAAGAAAATAAGAACAATCCCAGGTTTCTTTTCAGCACTGTACCCAGGCTGACAAAGAGTCAGAGCTCTGTTGAGCCAAGCATTCCTTTAACTAGTAATGACTTAATGAATTTCTTCACAAATAAAATTTTAACGATTCGAGAAAAAATTATTCACAGCCTTCCCACAGATGTATTATTATGTACAGCAACTTTCAAAGCTGCTGATACTTATTTATTTATTTATTTATTTTAACTTAAACCAAGCTTTATTTAACATGACAGTCGACAGGTTTGAGATGGATAACAGTCACCAGTGTTTTCATTCAAGAATAACTCGCCTTAATTTGAAAATAAAACTTAATTCATGTAAACTCTCCCTTTAATCATTTGCCTTCATTTTATTATGAAATACATATATTTGTGTGTACTAGTCTTTTTTCAGTGTATCAAATGAAAAGAGTATGAAAACAGGAAATGGGTCAATTAGAGCTGCATATGTGTGCAGGGCCCACATTTATTTCTAAAGAAATTATTTTTTAGAAAGTCATCTGCAGCATCTGTAACAAAACACAGTCAAAAAGCAAACAGCACCTGAAAGACAGAAAACAAACATGATATGATATGTGTGTGTGTGTTTGTCACACAGTGCACTTAATAATGAGGGTGATAAG
>VUQI01053772.1:0-13110 GCA_015106735.1 Paratilapia polleni | reverse complement strand
GGGAAAGGCAGAGGTATGCCAAATTACACAAGAACTGGACTGAAAATCAGTGGCTTTCGACCCAGTGTGAGATGTTGATTTTACTTTGATTTTTGTTTTTATTTTTTTTTATTTTTTTTATTATATTTATATTTATTTATTTTGTTTATTTGTTTTTTGTGCCTTGTACCTTTATTCTTGCTTTTATTTTGTCTTGTACTTTTTGTTATTTTAAATTTATTTTATTTTATTCTACTGTATTTTTATTCTTGTGTTCAGCACTTTGGTCAGTGGTGTCTGTTTTTGAAGTGCTTTATAAATAAAGTTGGCTTGACTTGGCTTGGCAACAGGTCTAATGGAGTGATGAATCTAAATTAGAAATTTTTGGTTCAAATTGTCATCAATATGTACGGAGGAGGTCAGGAGACAGGTACTACAGTGAGTGTCTACAGGTGGAGGCTCTGTCATGGTTTGGGGCTGCATTTCAGCCAGTGGTGTTGGGATCTTGTCAAAATTGATGGAATTATGAATACAGCAAAGTACCGTCAGATTTTGATCCACCATGCAATACCATCTAGAAAGCGTCTGATTGACAGCAACTTCATTTTTCAGTATGACAATGATCCCAAACACACTGCCAGTGCGGTAAAAACCTCGATACCTCGATAAAAGAACACACAATGGAACACTCTCAGTCATGGATTGGCCTCCCCTCAACATTATTGAAGAAATATGATCATCTTGACAGAGAATGGAACAAATGCAGCAACATCCAAAGAAGAACTTTGAATGTCCTTCAAGAAGCCTGGAGAACTATTCCTGAAGACTAGTTAAAGAAATTACAGGAAAGCTTGTCTAAGAGAGTTCAGGCTGTATTGAAGAATAAAGGTGGTCATACCAAATATTGACTTTCAAGCTTGTTGTACAAACTCAGTTTTTGCCTTATATACTGTATTTCCATGTAATCTGAAGACGTCTGGATGACTTCAAAATTAAAGATTGAAAATATTACACCTTAAACTTCAAAACAGACACAGCCACAAAACTTTGAAATCCACAAATATTCTTTTGCAATTAAAATGGCTGGTAAAATCAAATTACCATTACGAAGCACCAGTGGCACAAACTTTCATCATAACACTGGTTATCACAGAAAAGTTACATAATTTACATGAAAATGGTTTAAAGTTGTAAACAAATTATATAAAGTAATGCTTGACAACTATAATTAGTTTTTATTTTAAATATAATCTGGGCTGATTACATTTTTAATAATCTGATTACATTATTTTTTTATACATACAGTCATGAAAAAAGTTTTCATACAACTCTATACAGCCTTACTGCTTTCATAAGAATTAAGAGTTTAAGAAGTAGCCAGGTGCTGCTAATCAAATGCACATGATTAACTGATCATCAGCATGTGTGACCACCTCTGTAAAAGCAGACATTTTGGCAGTTTGCTGGTCTGGAGCATTCAGGTGTGTGTTAACACAATGCCACAATCTTCCCAGGAGTAGACGGCCCAGATCATTGACCCCAAGGTCAAACCATGCAATGCTCAGAGAAATTACAAAAAACCCAAGAGCTACATCTCAGACTTTACAGGCCTTGGTTAGCATGCTAAATGTTAAAGTTCGTGACAGTACAATTACTGTAGAAAAAGACCAAATGTATGGCTTATTGGAAGGATTGGTAGGACAAGGCCTCTTCTCTCTGAAAAGAACATGGCAGCATGGCTTTGGTTTGTTAAGTTGCATCTGAACAAACCATAAGACTTCTGGAACAATGTCCTTTGGACAGACAAGATCAACATGGAGATGTTTGGCCAAAATGCACAGCACCTCATTTGGCTAAAACCAACCACAGAATATCAGTAAAAAAAGCACTGCATACCAACTGTCAAGCACAGTGGTGGAGGGGTGATGATTTGGGCTTGTTTTGCAGCCACAGGACCTGGGCACCTTGTAGTCATTGAGTCGACCATGAACTCCTCTGTATATCAAAGTATTCTAGAGTGAAATGTGAGGCCATCTGTCTGGCAGCTAAAGCTTGGCTTTAATTTGGTCATGCATGCATCATGACAATCATACCAAGCACACCACAAATCTACAACAGAATGGCTGGGGGAAAAAAAGAAAAGAATCAAGTGCAGGCCAGTCAAGCTGTCTTGCAATGACCCAGCCAAAGGCCAGACCTCAAGCCGATTGAAATGCTGTGACAGGACCTTAAGAGAACTGTGCATAAATTAATACCCAGAAACCTCAATGAACTGAAGAAAATTTGTAAAGAACAGTGGGCCAAAACTCCTCCACAATGATGTGAGAAACTGATAAAGTCATAAAATGAAGTCATAAAGTTACTGATGCCAAGTGTGGTTCTACACACTACTGAATCATGGTGTGTACTTAGTTTTTCACATGACTGCATAATCTGTTACTACCAATCCAGTCTGTTTAACTAAACCAGACAGTATTTCAGTGAAAGAGCCAGAACCAGATCTGTGCTGTATTGTATTCACTGCTTTATAAGTTTAGTGTGAATCTAAGTGCAGAGTGTCAGCCTTTTTAATACACACACCATGAGCACAATTACTTCAGTGTCAAACAGGCACAAATTAACAAAAGGCTGAACTGCAAGAGAGCAAAGTTGGGTTAAAACATCTGCAGGATAAGAATAATGATAATAAATATCTGAGAGTCAAATTCATTTAAAACAGCCTCTTGAGTGTATTTCATCTACATCTTTTCTTTTCTTCTACAGTAATTGTGACTTAGTGTGCAAAACACCAGCAGTGCAACAGGAAATTTGCTCCTTTTTCTAACAACTCCGAGCTTCCAGTTAAACTTATTGTAGCGTCTGTGAATCCAAGCTGAGTACAAAACTTATCGAAACAAAAAACTTTTCAGAACTCGAGAGGCAGTAACTGAAAAGATATATTTTCTCACAATTATTCACGTAACCTTTAAATATTATTCACTTAGCCTGGAATGCACGTTTTAGTGTTTCCAAAGGCCTTGAAGAATTAATCAAATGTTTTGTCCAAGTAAAAATACAACAGACGGCATTGAACAAGCAATACCCTGCTTCTTTATCCTGTACCGTGCTCTACTTCACTAACACTTCACCTTCTCTCGAATTAAGTGAATCTGTATGGAGCCAATATCATCTTCTTTTTTTTTTTTGTATATCTTGGGTGACAAAGCCAACAGAGAGATACAAATAAAATTCTTGTATGACGAATAAATAAAGGGATGCAGCCAACAATAAACTACTTCAAAAACAATCTGAGGTCCAACATATTGAGGCAATGAAAGCGCTCAAAATATTTCAGAGGTTAAAAACAATTTACTGCACAGGCCTTTGTGCTACAATCTGCTTTCTGTTTCATTCTCAGTTTAGTTCTCTTTTTTTCTGAGGCTGAAACTAAATGTTCAAATTGTTCACTGGCTTGTTTCATTATACGTAAGGATACAAAAGAGACTGACCCTACCTGAACTCATTTCTACCCACCATCTTCCTGTTAATTTTAGTGACTGAATTTCACGATCTACTATGTGTTAGGGATAAAACTTCAGTGAAGCATAATCAACTAACAATGTTGACAGTCAACAAATCCATATTAATCAAAAAAAACACCCACTTACTTCAGGGAAAAAAAATATATATATATTCAAGGCCTACTCACAATAGGATTGTCATTCCATCTGCAGTAATTTATATTAGGTGGTATAGCTCTATTTAGACCTCTCTATGGAAATCCTAAAGGCAGTCAGAGCAGCCTAGACTCCCTGACAGAGGCATCAGTGACAAGGGATTAAGTCAGAAACAACATGAATAGCATGAAATGGAGGAGCCGGGGTTTAGGTGGGTTGCAAAGGGGCTTGCAGAGGCAGCAGCAGCTATGTGCAGGCTGATCAGCATAAATAGTGCACCCTATATATTATTTGCCAGTAGGATGCACAGAATGGAATCAACTGATCCATCAGCTCATGTGGGTTGGCACTGAGATCAGCTGATCTGCTGGAATTCCTGGCTGAGCTCAAGTCTGTGGCATGCCAAAACTAATGCTCTGCTCAGTTTGTTACGTCTGGCTTTGAACCATCTTCAAAAAAAAGAAACAAACAAAAAAAAAAGAACAGAATATTAAATAATTAAAATAAATCTTTGTTGCTATTTGTAGTCATGCACTGATTCATAGTTGAACTGATCAACAACACATCCTCATACCTGAACGACAGAACAGGTCAATTTTGAAAAACTCCTAAAACAACATAACAGTGTTTGCAGATTTCCCAGTATTGTCCTCTGTAGGATGGGTGCCAGAGAGCAAGTCAGGTAAGGTAGTATAGAGAAGGGCTGTACTGGAATATTTGGAATATTTGGTTTTTCATCTCAGCTTTGGTGCGTGACACTCCTCTCACTCACAGCCGTGATCATCACAGTTCAGTTAGCCTCATTGTTCTCAATGTCTTTGTCACTGGATTTTTTTTTTAATCAAAAGAACCTGAGTGAAAAAATCTATGCCTCTTTCAGTTCTGTGCAGCAAGTGACAGAGCAGTGAGCAGCATCCGGATGGAAGCCTCCGGCCATGTGATACAAAAAAAGTTAGACTGTCGAGATACCGTTATTCCTAACTTTTTCCAAGTGATTATTTTACATGTAAATATAACTGAAAAACCACCACAGTCACTGATTTTAACTTATGTGTATATGGATTTTTTTTTTTTTTTTTCAGGCCCATCACCTCTCAGTGCCGGCTGAGAAGGTTAAAGGTCCAGAACCTCCCCAAAAAAGGCCTTTGGGACAGCTCTAGAGTGACTTCTGCATTTAGAGGAGTCAGAGGTGATGTAAACACAAATCAAACACACGTTTCACCAAGGAGGAGGCTGGGTTTCATGTCCCATGTTTTACATTCTGTTTTGCAGGGTTTTAAATTTTTAGTTGCTGAGTGGCTAGGTTTAAACACTAGAAATTAGAAAATAAAATCTAAAACTGCTTGCTTAAAATAGAAGTTTTCACAGTGTCAAGCACAAGCTTCTTCATGTTCTTGGTCGTCAGGTTGATGAGTTCTGCTCGATGTATTCTGTGATGTGTTGCTTAAAAAGGTGCCTCAGCTGACCACTCCACCATCTTTCTGAAAATAAATTTCACATCAACTTGTTCACAAAATATCAAGGGGTAACCTATAAGTAATCACACGTTGCTTTAATCCCCGTTTTCTAGTGAGTTCAGGTTGAGCTGATGGAGCCTTTGAAGAAAAATCAACCGAATAAGTTAACTAGGAGTTGAATGTTTAGTTATATGTGTAGCTGATGAGCAAAAAAATAAATAAAGTGCCAAGAAGTGATTGACAAACCTGGAGCCATCAGGAAAGACCAGCACACCACAGCCGTTGAAGAGGCCATTTTCAAACTGTCCAGTGTAGCACGTCCCGTCACTGAAGGTCAACTGACCCAGGCCATGACGGAGACCTACAGCAAGCAAGAGCATCATAAAATCATCTCACCGATCACCTCCAGAAAAATGAAAAGCTAAGATGCCAGCAAAGAGGAACAAAGATGTTGATGACTTGTTCCTTCATTTTGGTATTATGGCCACAGTGTGGGTTATTCCCACAAAATCACATAAAGCACATAAAAAAAAAATATATATATATATATAACAAACTGACAAATACAGCTACAAAGTATTTGAAATCCTCACTGACTGCCACACATTTTTGCACAAATTCCCCCCTTATATCTCCTCTTTTAAGATGGGCAAATGTTTGTGTTTACATACTTTAATTTCTTTTTTGCTGTTCAAAGTTTAAACTTGAATTATTGTATAATGAAAACACTTGACCAAGCAGTCCTTGCCACAAATGGTTATGTGATTGTGTCCAAAAGAAACAAACAAACAAAAAAAAAAAGAATATTGGTCAACATATTATGTTATTTAAAAATTCAGTAATTGGAGGATCATCTCAGGATTGTCTCCTTGTACCATCATGAGGCTCATGGTCAAGAGCTGAGGTATTATTAGTCCCTGTGATTTATTAAAAAAAAGAACCAAACAGTGCTGACGGATGCCCATCTTCCAATCTCATGACTGAAATGCATTTAGGAAGGCTCCACTAAGCGGCTATGAAGTAAAACAGAAAGGAAAATTGAAACCTTGGTAATGAAATGAGTGGCTTTCTTCGTTTTCTAAGAGCTTGCAATTTGTTTATGAATGAATGACACAATGTATGAAATATAACACACAAACCTTCGGGCCATGCTTCCTTCCTCAAGGATACAAAACAAAATTGGTATGTAAAGATGTTACTGAGAGGTCACAGACACAGACACTGAAATGTAGAAATCCATCAATGTGCGAAAGAACAGTTAATTTTATCCCTGAAAACAGGACAATTAGAGGCTCATACCGCCTGTATGAGCTGATTGTATCGCATGTGTTTATATCTTCCTGTATTCTCTCTTATAATTGAGAGAAGTTGACATTTCTTTAGTATGAGTAAATGGAACACGACAGACAGGGTTAAAGGGAAAGCATGTCCATGAACTTCCACCGTGTAACAAAAAAAAGCAGTTCCACCCTCATCTTCACAGTTCTGGCTGTTAAACATAGTGGCCTTAACAGGAAATTGGTTTATTTGTGAAACATCGGTCTGCACAGATATGAGCTTGACTTGTGCACATGAAGAACCAGATCAAGACAAATGTTACTTCCAAAGAAAGACCTAAATGAAATATATTTTTTTCAAATAAGCAGGCATAGACATTTAACATTTTATATCACACATTGCACAATAATTTGTTCTTGAATGAATAAAAGTGGTGATGGGAAAATGGGGAACCTGATGAACTGACACTTTAGGCCTGATAGCTACAGTTGGATTTTCTCAGTGTTGGTAGGTGTTTGTCCAGTCAAAGATTAGTGCATAGCATCCATATCACACTTCAAAGATTGCTGCTCTAATATAATATGCTTTTATGCATTTCCTTATGCTAATGAATGATACATGAATCCAGCTTAAGCATAAGGTTTTCACATTTAAACCACAAAGGAAATCTTTCATGAAAGAAGCACACTGTCTTTTTTAAATGCAAAAACATTTGGATTAAAAGAAGGTGTAAATGTCACAATTATTGCCCTCTGATTTCCTCTGAGTGAAAATGGGAAGATTTATATTTTGGAAAGTTACGCCCCGTGAACACAGGAAGCGCTCGTCGCGCATCACTTTGTTGCTGACGGTTGGTCACTAACAGACATTCCAGGCTCCAGTTGCTTAGGTAACCCTCTGTATTTACTACCCATCTGTCATATGTCAATAAACATTATCCCGCCCTCCCACTGGCAGTGACTTTAATCGCTTGCCTCAAAGTTTCAAAAAGTTTAACTCAGAATCCACCCACTTTACGTAGCCAGCAGTTATTTCACCTGTATTCACTTGAAGTCAGTGAATGTCATCAACTTTCTATGGTCTCTGGTCGCCACATCACTGCTAGCTGCTTCCTGGACAGGGCTTGAACGTGTTCACCAAGTTAATACGTTTAAGCCCTGTCCCGGAAAATGAAGCCAATGGGAAAGCACCAAAAAGTGCAGTTCCTGGCACTGCCACGAAGAATGTTTACAGTGGTACAAGAAACATTTTTGGCCACTGTGGATAGTGTCCCCCTCCATAACTGTACAGTGATTTTTTTTTTTTGTTTTTACTCACCAGTTTGGATTTTGTTAAGACTTAAAGTTAGGGCAGAGCTGCTTTGACTCATGGATGTGCCAACATAGGCAACTGTAGCTGCTAGCTGTCTGTGAGGTCTCATCTCTGCCAATTCGAGTCACTGAACTGGACCTCTCAACCGTATTTGTGGTGTTTGTGCCTTTTGAAGCACCTTAATGTAATTATCTGATAAATAATACGGTCTGCTGTGTGGTACAGACTGTCCAAGAAGCTTGTGCTTCAGTTTTGGTGAGTGAAATTCCAGTTTTTTTTTGTTAGTCTGTTACTTTGCACGACATAATTAGACATGTGTGACTGTGTGTTGAATCCGGGATGTAGCATGCTAACCAAGCTCACTAGTGTTAGTTAATAACTTAACACTGCACCCTCTCATCCAAATATGCTCACTTCTGGCTTAAAAAAAAAAATGTGGAAGTGTCCAAAGTGCTGAGGCTTCAAAATACAGAGTCCAGAAACCAATGGATGACAGCACAGTGGCTTTGGCCATCTTTTATATACAGTCTGTCATTCACTTTCAAGCAAAGAGTTGATGAGAGAGATTAGATAGAGTATCTTACTGTAAATAGTACAATTTGTACATAGTACAAATTATTTTTGCATGGTATTTTATTGATTTCTGCATTTTAGCAGTTTTAGCATTTATAAGCTTTTTTTTTGTTGTTGTACTTTATACAATTCTTTTTATTTCTCGGTTGTTATTTTCTAATGTATCTCTAATTCACTGGTCATTTTTCATTTTTTTCCTGTTTTTTCTGACTCTTGTGCTGCTGTAACAACTGAATTTCCCCAGTGTGGGATTAATAAAGTCTTATGTCTTATGCAGACTAAATATAAGGGTCAGCACTATGTATCCGATTTGTTTAATCTACACAATAACCAAAAAATACACACATTTTAGTTTTTTGGCTGTATGGAGTCTTAGTATTTTTTTTTTTCTAAATTAAAACCCTGATTAACCCCTATTGAGACTAACAGAGACTTTTTTGATTGACAGTCTCTCAGCAAATCATATTGGATTTGGTCAGAATTGTTGGTTTAAAATAACTGATAGGATGGTGGCAATTTGTAAACCCAAACTACAAACTTCAGAATGTGGCTTCTGATCTGTGCCACAGATACTGCTGTATGTTCATTGTTTTCTGTATTTATGTATGTACTTGGGTTGAATTACATTACACAAAAATGGGAAAAAAGTTCAGACTAACTAGCAGCCTTAGTATACCACAATGAAGATTTTCATAACCTCACTGGTACCTGTGTAGTTTTCAGCAGAAGTAATTTGGGCAAAGAAAAAAAGGGATGAGAAAGGCAGATGTGTTATTATACTTTAATTAGATTTTGGAGTTAGCAGATTGGGAGATTCATAATTGGTGCGACCAAAAAAGGTGAGCTGCTATCTTTCATTTTTCACCTCTTAAAATGTTCCCTGCGAGGTGAGACCCAATTTTCCCTCTAATTCTCAGACTAATTTCCAGCATCAGGAGGATGGCAGTCGATGGAGAAAGGGGAGGGGAAAGAAGTAAGCGTTTCTCCTTGCCAACCTCTATTAGCAAGCCCGGCGGGAATTAGCAGAATAACTGGATGTGAGGCACAGTTGGACACGGGCTGAGGAGGTTCTGGTATGCTCGTGGCAGAGGAAGAGGATTTAATGGGAGCTCGAGTGGCAAGAAACTGGTGGAGTGGAGAGAAGAGCGGAAGATCGGGGGGTTAGATCCACTGAAGAGGAAACGGGCTGCTTGGCAGGGGGTGAAGCAGGGGTGGGGCTAGTGAGTGTTGTCCCCTTGCTCCCAGCTCATGGCAAAGTAAATTAGGCAGTCCATCTGTCAGGGCTGCTTAAAGTGCTGCTCTCTGCCTAATCTCAGCAGGGTTTTCATGGGAGATTTGGAGAAGAGATTTGGCTGAATCTAAATCTGGAGCTCTACATTTCATTTTCAAAGTCGTTCCTGTTCCGAAAGATCCAGCACCCATATATGTTGATAGTGTGTGTGTGTGTGTGTGTGTGTGTGTGTGTGTGTGTGTGTACTAGCTGGACATCATTAAGCATGCAGTATGGATAAAGAAGGTGGCCAACAGCAGTTTAAATCCAACTCTTCAGCCTCCATGAACCCTGACAAGCGAGTGAGAGCCTGAGGCAGAAATTTCATGGACTAGCTGCTGAAATATAACAATCTGTTAGGTATCAAAGAGGCTGCAGTAGTCTGGCAACAAATGGCAACAGCAGTGTCTCCCACCAAGAATTTCAACAGCTGTGTTACAGCGCGAATGGTGTTATTGAATATAATGAAATGAAGCGGTAGCAGCGTTGGTGTTTTACAGACCACTATGAAGCTTTCTTTTTTTTACTGAAGGTACAGATTATCAGCTGTGGCAAGGGACAGTAATTTCCTCTCTGTCTCCTCTGATTTGATCCCTCCAGACTCTAATCTGCTGTTCAGCTTCTTTGTAACGCCTCTCTCCAATCTCATGTTGGGTCACGGTCTCCAGCTAATTACGGTTTAGCTGAATTTGTCCAGCTTTTATGTCAATCAATAGCGGTAATGCATAGATGTTAAATGACCACATGGGCAAAGTACAGTAGTAAATGGCTTCTGGCTGTGCCTTGGCTGTTGTATTGTGGATGCACCCAACCTACTTCCTGTAACCTGATAGCCCCCAGGCCTGTTTTCAACCAGCGCACCACTGAATTATTCATGTGACACCGTAGACCTCTGTCCGACACACACCTACATGTTTGTGTGCAAACAGTGACTTTGCATGCATGGACGCAGAGGCAGGATGCACAACATGCATCAATCTGTGTTTATGACAACACCGTGCAACCCAAATCTAATTGGATATTACAGCACCAGTTTAGCAGTGTTAATTCAATTTTTCAAGTTAAAATCAAAAGAATGTGCAATGTGTACATGAATGGTATTTTATGTAACATTGCTAAAGGTGCTATCAGAAGCACAAACTCTTCTGGTCTTTGCTGAAGATGGGAACAATTGGTGCAGCCCTTCATTTCATCCACTGTCTGTTCATCCAAGCTGTTTTAGCTCCTTTCAACCCTCCCATTAAGACAACTTTCTTCTGACTGGCTGGCACTCATAGACAGAAGGTTTAAACAGCAGGTGGGTGGGACTCCTGTGCTCACAGTTTGAGCTGTGTGCATGAGTTGACCATATTAAGAATATTCCTTCTCTGTGATTGTACAGGTGTCAACAGTAGAAAAAAACTGTCTGAAACAGTGTTTAGAGCTCTCTGACACTTGAGCTCTTGGCTCACAGGGATTACATATAACAAGTGTTTGATTTAACTGTTACTGTAATCACATTACATTTTTCTGTAATGTAGTAATTTAATGTGTTATTGTACTAAATTCAGAAATCACATTACAGTTACAATTATGTTACTTGGGTTACAAAGGTTCCTGGATGATCTGCATGACGGGAGACAAAAAGAAAATCATCAAATCTGCTTTTTTCCCCCTGCAAACTTGCACTACAATCAGCTGACTTCACTTCCTGTGGTGCGAAGAGGAAAATGGCAGCATGGTGCACAACTTTTGAAGAGTGGAGATATGGACATCGCTTTCATTTTTATTACATGAAAGGACAAAAATGTGGTGATAACTCAATTCAATTAAGTTCAATTCAATTTTATTTATATAGCGCCAAATCACAACAACAGTCGCCTCAAGGCTCTTTATATTTTAGGGTAAAGACCCTACAATATTAGACAGAAAACCCCAACAGTCAGGCGACCCCTTATGAGCAAGCATTTATTCATTATTTATTTTATTTTATATTATTTTACCTGAAGAGTAGGTCTAATGAGAGATTATTTGGATGTTTCGGTGAATCAGCAGAACAGAGTTACTTAGCTAATATTTCCTAGGGAAATATCGGAACCTTCGGTGACTAAATACTTCACTACGATCACCAGCTAGTCGCTAACCATGTCTGCTTTTTGCTTCTTAAGGAAACAAGGTTAACCAGATCACAGTTTGTGGGCCAGAAAAGCTCAAAATTTTGAGCCAAACAGGGATCTGCAGAGTTGACAATCCTCAGTTTTAAAGTCATAGCTGTGACCTCCATCATTGGCAGAATTATTGTTATTTAACTGAATATTATTATTATCCCTTTCTATTGAGGACATCCAGGCTGACACAACCTAGGACCATGTTTAGAAAGTTGTCAAGCTTAGCACATTCAGCTGAGAAGATGTCTACTGTCATTAAATATTACTGACTGGTGTGACATACTCATTAATTTACAGGTTTGATTATGTAGTAGTAAAAATCCCAATTTGCACTGGAGTTCTGGTCCTGGTAATGATCTATCATATTTCAAAATTTTCCATAGTGTCTGCTCTCTATAGAAGTTGTTAATTTTGACCTTAAATTTAGCAAACAGCGATCATTCCATGTAAAAACCTGTGAGTGTCTTCCACCTGACCCCCTCAGAATCACTTTTTTTTTTTGTAACTTTAACATATTAACAAAGCAATACAAAATATTACCTTCATACTATGAATATTAGAAGTTTCTCAAAGTTCTGAGCTTTTTAGCCTTAATTTTTTTTCCAGTCTTTTTGAGCCCTCATATCTTCTTCACTACAGGAGCAAAATTTTCAGGACTGCAAAACAAACGAACAAACGGCTAAAAGATGAAATGGGCTGGCATCAAAATGTAAATAGTAGATTTTTATGCTCTAACTTGTTTTGACCAGCCACCTATTCCAGACGGTAATATGACACTTTAAAAAAAAAGGAAAAGTTATCAGAAAACAGATGGAAAATCCAGGGTACCAATGGTAGTCTATATCACAGACAATGGGTTCAGTTTTGCTATTGAAACTATGATATATCTCATGATACTGATGCTCAAACTTGCTCATAGGGGAAAAAAAAATCATTCTTGAAAAAAATGAGATTAAGACTGTGACATTTGTGGGCACAATTTTGATTTGGTTACACTTTTTGACAGAGCTTACATATGTTTTTCAGCACTGAAAATTTCTGATAGCAAGTTCCATGTAGCTAAATATGTTAAAATTATTGTACAAAAAGAAAAAAAAGAAAGAAAGAAAAGAAATTCAAAGACTGCAATTTTAACACGCCTCACTGGACAGGACTTCAAATATTATAGAAACCAGTATGTGCAAATATTGTTTACTGTACATGTTTTTGGACTGACATTTATATACTACATTTCTAGTCACATTTAGCCATACATTCTCATATCCATGGCCAATTTAGAATCACCAGTTAACCTAACATGCTTGTCTCTGGTCTGTGGGAAGAAGCTGGAGTACCTGCAGGAAACCCACAGAAACACAGGGAGAACGCACAAAAAGGTCCCCACCAGGGTCATTGCAATGTTAAAAAAAAAAAAAAAAAAAAAATAAAAAAACTACCCC